>CM032630.1:24520880-24596600 GCA_019097785.1 Fraxinus excelsior
TCATTAGTGATGTACATGTCAGACATTTCAAGCCCGGAAATTGTTTGCTTACAACTATACTAATCAAAAACAGATTATGAGGAATTTGTAGAATGAATGCAGTTACCAACCTTCAAAAAAGGAGACAATGCTGAGAGCGAGTGCAACAGTTATGCATCTTGGTAGAACTGATATAGTTAAATCTGGTTCTAATCCAATAAGGCGACCAATGAGAGCAGTTGAATACAAAGAAAACACTGTTGAAAGGATGACACTGGTGAATATTTCTGCAGCATGCCTCTTAACAAGCTGCAAAAAGCAGAGATTATTTCATTTACGCATCATGTCTATAAAAATGTAACAGTATTTATAATATTATGGTGTCGTTTACTGAAAGGAGCAGGCTTCGTAAAAATCTCTATTCTTTTCACTTGATACCTTAGCATCTGTTTGGCAAAATTTATAAATCATTTATAAATAGTCAAACTTCATTTTAAACCACACATTCCAATGAATCCACAAGTACTATCCATTTATCCACCATTCATTTCTATCATAAATAAACCATCTGTAAATTCTTCCCAAACGGAGGCTTAGATATGATTAGATTCTATTCGAGTTTTGAGATATCTCTATTCGTTTTTACTTTAAATCTTGAAACCACGATTTTCTTGGTCAAAATACGCGTCCAGCAATCTTTGAGGTATCTTGTTTGTAAAGACATACCAACTCACATTTTGTCTTGCTAAACCCCCTGGAACTCCCTCTTTCCAGGAAATTATACTTCTGACTCTATTAGATTTTAGTATTTAATTGAATATGATTTAATTTGTTGTTATTGTTGTGGTAATGATGGTCAGGAAATATACTCTCAATCTTAATATGTATTTTTCCAGAAACCACAACCTCATGATCTGCTCTGAAACATTGAGTTTCTGTACATGGATCTGAAGGATAGACCACTTTTTTTGTTACCTTTCTCTGTTTGAACATTGAGAAGGCAAAGGAGATGATTACTGATCCCAGAAATCCCATTAGAATATCACCAGCTCCAGGATTAGATGAGGCCTTTGTAAGATAATATCCTGCAGACGTTCATATTTCCTTTTTAGATACTAATGCATTTATATAGGGCTGGCAGATATGATAGACTCAGATGCCAATTTGAAACTTGTATGAAGAGACTAAAATTTTTAACAATCAATTTATGTTGAAGTCAAAAACTTCCACGAACATCAAAGAATGCAGAAATTGTGACATATATGATTAAATCTGCAGGATTATTTATTTTGTTGGCAATGCATTATTGCTAAAAATCCGAGCTGAGCCAACTCAGAAGGGTAAATAAAACATGGTAAGAGAAATAATCCATTTATACAAAAATACCAAGTTAAACAAAGCCATTGAGTATTGATTACTGAAATCTTTCATGTGGAAGAAATGGGAGTACTTTCCATAAGATTCCCAATCAATTAACTTCGTTGTTTAACTAAATAGTTTATGGAAACAAATAACGACCATGAATGTAGGCTAGATCTTTACCTAAAACAGAATTAAGTCCCGACTGTGAAAGTTGTCCATAAACCAATGCTGCAAGATCTGCTGATAGTGCACAGCAAATAATGGGATGGAAAATCTTCTTCACATCAGATGGAAGCCTGAAGACCACAATGAAACCATGTTATAAAATTTTACATAATGAAGACTTAAAACTTGAGCAAGTATAATAAAAATTGCCCTCAGAAACTGATAGGAAGGTGATATTAAACCGAGGAAAAGATATTACCCAGAACCAATTATATAGCCTAATACAGTAGAGGAGAGGAGAAAAGGCAGGCATGTTCTGGCATTTGTTCCAAGCACTGTGGGGTATAGAAATGCGGACACAAATGATATAAGAAAAATCGCACTCCATGTCCACAATTCCAATGAAGAAAATGGAGAAGGCTTTGACATAGGCTCCGCTGGTATCATTTCAGTCTTTACCATCTTTCTCACTGCTATAGCTGTAAAACCTGCAACAGAGAGTGAAGCCAGCCACCCCGCAACTGCAGAAAACCAGAAAACAGTGACTCAGAAATAACATAGTGAAATGGCATAGTGTGAAGAAAAGCAAGCAAGATAATAATGTTTAAAGATTTTTAGGATGCTGAAGTTTGTTGAGACACCTAGTGTAAATAGAGTAAATCCAATTAGGCAATTTATGCATGTTAGAAGGATTAAACTACAAAGTAAATATATGTCCAAAGGCTAGAAAAACTACTGAGCTAAAAAAGATCCATGAAAAAATAATATTGTCTGGTCGACCAAATCTCACAAGCATGTCGTAACAGCTTACTTTTAATGCACACCATCTTTCTGTTTTGAAATTTCGTACTAGCTTTATCAAGCTGTGAATAAAATAAATTTCATATAATACAAGGACTATGCTAACTTAAATCTAAGTCTCAGAATCATCATCTTTTTATGTGATATACTTTTTAATAACTATTCAATGAGCCATTGATTGCGAGAAGCAAATGTTTTCTACGACTTAAGAGGCTATGCCATAATTTTTTTCCTCTCCAAATTAAAGATGCTTGTGCAACCTTTTTTTACTGAGAGATGAAGTAATGTCTTGTACTCTGTTTATAACTCTTTCCTTTTCATGATAAGTTGATTCCAGAATCAATCCCAAGTATTATTTATAACTCAGATTTGAGGACTTGTGTGGACTGTTCACTAGTAGCATTAAATTGGCACATCAATAGTTCAACCAGAGTAAGAGATCAACAATGACCAACAACCCTCTCAATATTTCAGTACTTCACAATTTTCTGGATGCCAAAAAATCCAAAAGATTAGCTAAATAGAGCTCCAAAGTAAACCAAACATACACTCCTCCAAATGTATTTGTGTTGTGTGTTTCGAAAACCAAAAAAGTATAAGTAAATTGTAATACTAAAAGCATTACGATCTTATTATATCCACAAATGTTAGTCTATTAATACTGAAACCAACTCATTTTCCAAATTAATCCTGTAGACACATATAATTCAAAAGAATATGTGGTGATTCATACACAAAAATAGAAAACAAAACAATAAATTCTAGACTAGTTAAAAAAAAAGAATAACATACCTATAATGAAAACAATTTTGAGGCCAGAAGCTGCAGGAATATCTTTAACAGCTAGAGGTAAGACCACCAGAGAAGGTACATAGAACAATGGAAGCCACCTCTGAATAAACAGAAGCGCAGGCTCAAAGAAGTTCATCAAGCCAGTTGCCGCGGCAGGGACAATGAAATCAAGAACATTTAAAATGGTGAATACACAAAACATCCCAAATAGAGCACTTGGGAACTTGATGGCAGCTGCTATGAATGCCTTCTTCAAATATTTATCCATGGCCAGTATGATTCCAAGTGAAACTATTAAATGCAACACTTTAAAAACCTAAAAACACGTTAAGATCCCATTAAAACTAATCGCTCACACATTAATTCAAGAACTCATATGGGCGGAGACAAAAATAGACACACAGAAAAATATATACCATGCTTAGAATGCCAGTAGAGGTTGAACCACTGGTTGATTCCATAGATTTAACAATAACACTCCGATTGGAGTGACTCTTCTGAGGATCTGCAAACAAGAACTTGGAATGGAGTCCATGACCATTATTGGGAGAATTTTTGTGGGAATTATTGTACTCATTGTGAGTTCTTGATTCACCATCAGAAGCTACTACTAGAGATTTTGATCCGATCTTTCTCGGATTTTTGCCAATATTGAGATGATTTAGATGGGAAATTCTTGAAGAATTGAATATGGGAAGAACAAAAGGTACATTTCTTGAAATTGCAGACACTGTTGCCATTAGGATAGCTGAACAGAAGAAAATGTAACAGCGGAAGGGGTAACATGTTATTGAACTGTGTGTGTAAAATTTGTGTGGATACCAAAATACGTTGGAAACTAGAGAAGATGAGAACACTCTCAAATATACACCAATGATTTGAAGGAAAATTAGAGCTACCCTCTCCAGTTATATCTTTATGTAGATAATAAAATTGTATGCGATTTAAAATTGGAAGTTGTGTAATTTAACGATTTTGCCTTCCTTCTGGCTTTAAATCACAGAAAAATGGATTTTGCGTAAATGTAATGCCAAGTGACTAGCTTTAAATCACTTGGATTTTACTACTTATAAATCCGGGCTTTGTTAAGTGTACATTCAAACTCACACCCAACGTATAAATAGGAATTTGAGTCGCATGATGATGCATATAGTATTTATAATCAGTATGCACGAGAAACGGGAATTAGTACAAGAATTGCAAATAGTAAGAAAAATAAGAAAACAAGCGAGACTTATTGGAAATTATTTGTGAGCACGAAGGAAGGAAAAACATATGATAATCTACTGCCACGGGTTGGGAAAAGAAAATGTGGAAGTACACGAGTCGGATGCAATGCTAGATTATCTGTAGTCAAACAACAAATTGGACAGGAATGGGTTGTGAACAAATTTGTAAAAGAGCATAATCATGGTCTTACTACTCCTAGTAGAGAATATTTATTGAGATCACACCGAACAGTGTCAGCCACAAATAAGGCACTTACACAACAGTTTTCGGAGGCCAACATACCAACATGCCAACATATGCGACTTATGGAGATAGATTCGGGTGGTCCTTCATCGATTAGGTGTGTAGAGAGAGATATCAGGAACTACGAAAGGTATATACGAATGGAACAAAGTGGTTACGATGTCAATGATCTGATTGAGCATTTTACATTTGAGAAAGAAAAAAACCTAAACTTGTATTTTGATTACGAGACTGATTTGGGTAAGAAGTTTGTTCGATTTTTTTGGGCTGATTCGGAGTCAAGAAGATCATATGCATACTTCGACGACGTTATGGTGTTCGACACAACCTACAACACCAATAAGTACTCGATGATTTTTGCCCCGTTTGTTGGAGTGAACCACCATGGACATACAATTATTTTCACTTGTGGGTTATTGAGCGATGAAATAGTTGAATCATTTGTTTGGTTATTCTCGAAGTTCCTTGAAGCAATGCCAAATCATTCGTCATTGGGGGTTATCATTACTGACCAAGATGCTGCAATTTCAAAAGCCATATCAATGATACTACCCACGACATTGCATCGTTACTGTTTATGGCACATACTTAACAAGTTTTCAGAGAAGATCAATGCTAGATTATATAATGAGCAGTATCACAGATTGGTGAATATCATCAAACAATCTGAGATACCCGAGGAGTTCGAGAACCGTTGGAATGAGGTAATGGAAAATACACAACTGAACTGCAATGCATGGCTCAGTAACATGTACGAGATACATTTTCGTTGGGTATCTGCGTATGTGAAACATGTTTTTAGCGCATGCATGTCTAGCAGCCAAAGATCTGAGAGTGGCCACTCATTCATGAAGAAATACATCAACCGGAAGAATTCGTCGATTGGTTTCATTTCTCGTTTCAACAGGGCACTAGTTCATCAACGACATGAAGAGTTAGTTGCTAACCACATTGATCTCACTGAACAACCAAGACTGACATCAGTTAGCATAATGGAACACCAGATGGTCCAAATTTACACAAAAAATATTTTCATGTCTTTTCAGAAGGAAGTTGAGCAACGTAATTTTTACATTTGCTCGAAGAGGTTGGACTCCAACGATGCTAAAGTGTATGGGGTGGAGCGATTTGAGTCGAGAAAGACTTTCGAACGTCAACGTGTACTTACCTATTTCACAAATTCGGATTTCATCGCATGTAGTTGTGGGATGTTTGAATTTGAAGGTTATCCATGTCGACGTATGCTTAGCTATTTCAAGAAAAAACAAGTTTTGCTTTTACCACAAAAATACATTCTACAAAGATGGACGAAGAATGCCAAGGTTGGGTCAGTACACGAACATATGGGTGGTTCATTTGTTGACAACGATAATGGGCAATCACTGATGGGACGACATGGGATGTTGTCATACAAGGCTTCTTTGCTAGTCGATGACGCTTCTTTAACATATGCTCGCAGCACATATTTGTTGGGCGAATTTGATAAGTTGTGTATCAACCTGAAAGAGATCGATAACGGAGGCAACGTTGTCATGAACAAGATTGGAACCCAAAGTTGCAAAGAAAGCCCATTCGTAGGTGATCCAAATGTTGTTAGAGCAAAAGGGTGTGGAAAGCGACTGAAATCGTTGAAAGAAAAAGCTATTTATAAAGGTAGTAGACAATATCGTTCATGTGGTGGTCATGACCATGACAAACGAACATGCCCCAATTTACAAAACAGGTAATTTTTTTATTTTTTTTTGCTCATCACTAATATGTTAGGTAACTTATCTAACATTATTTCCATTTTCTCAAGTCAAATTTGGTGGACGAATCATATTATCCCAATTTCGATCACGTGTCTAACGATTTTACAGAAGACGGAGCAATTATGACATCGGAGCAAGATGTGTTTATCTGTAGTATCGTTTATATTTTTAATAATAATTTCTTAGAGACGATGTAATATTTGCTTTTAATGTTTGTTATTAACAAATGTAAACATTTTCGTTAAATTGCGCAAAAATTGATAACAATTAAATGGCATTGCAAAATCCTTATTTCACATATAAATATTACACAACTTGGTAAAAAAGAATTATAAATATTACATGTGAAAGAAAAGATAATTGTTATAATTATTAAATATGAGTTGAAAAATATTATACATATTAATTGTGAGATTTGGGTGGTTGGGAAGATATGGGATTTCGAAATGGCTGATCTGGCGATGTCAAACGCGGGAAAGGGAGAGAGAGAAGTAGCTGAACATTGTAAAAAAAGGACCAACATGTCTTCAATAAAAAAAGGAAAAAAGGACCCACATGTCTGAATAAGAAAAAGAACTTCACGTGATCAATTTTGCAATTCCCAACATCCCCAAAATCAACCCTCCATTTCCAACCTTTTGTAAAACATATTGGTCCCGCAACGGCAGTTTTCCTTCCATTTCCAGCCTTTGTAATCCGCAAAAAAATGAAGTGCAGATCTTCCATTTGAAGGCTTCTTCCCGCATCCTAAAACGGCAGCTCCCGCGTTTGATTTTCTCCAAAAAATGAAGTTGACATATTCCATTTGAAGGCTTCTGTCATCCGCTCAAATCCGTTGATATCGGACACAACCAGTTAGCCCGTGAAAACCCGGCTCCATCCTCCAATGTGAAAACCCGGCTCCGTCCTCCAACGTGAAGGTCCGTGAACGCACAAAATCAGCTTTAGAGTCTGGAATGTAAAATGACCCAACCCATTACACAGGTGTAGTACATTGCTCTTAGAAGTTTGGTTGAGTAAAGTGTTCGATTTTCTTGAAATTTGTAGGATATGAGTTGTGCATCAATTGTAGAATTGTAGGAGTTGTAGTATGTTTAATCGATGATAGTAGTCTAATTTACATGAAGTGCACTTTGTTGAGGAAAAAAAGTAAAAAATCAGTCTCTGGAAATATATAATCAGCTTTCTATTGAGGAAAAAATGTAAAAAATCAGTCTCTGTAAGCAAATTCGTTCATCTAACTCGAAATTCATACTTTGTATTGGTGTGTATTTGTATTCCTGAACTAGAATGCTTGTAACTTTCAGAGTTGAATGAAGCATGGATGAAGCGGATGATGATATTTTGGTGGAGTCAGACAATGAGAATGTGGAAGATAATATGAACCAAGTGGAGGATGAGATTGTACAAGGAGATTGTAGTATTGTGCCCGAGGTAGGAATGACGTTCAAGGATGAGAACGAAATGTGGGGTTTCTACAAAAGATATGCCTATGAAGTTGGTTTTCCAGTTAGGAAACGAAATTCAAAGAAGGATGAAGACGGAGTTTTAAAATATTTGACCATGACATGCAGTCGGGAGGGCAAACGAAGTTCCACGATAAGTGGCTCTTTCAAGCCATACCCAACAATTCAGACGGGTTGTAGAGCAAGGATATCTGCATCTTCGGATATTCGTGGCACTTGGCGAATCAACACAGTCTATCTAGAGCACAACCATAAAACAAGTCCGACGAAGTCCAGGCTATACCGTTGCAATCGAGAATTGAGTGCGCAGGTGAAAAGGAAGCTTGAAGTGAATGATCTAGTAGGCATTCCGTTGCACAAATCCTTCAATTCGGCTGTGGTGGAAGCAGGTGGTTATGAGAATCTGGCTTGTATCGAAAAGGATTGTCGAAACTATATTGAACAAGTTAGACGATTACGACTTGGAACAGGAGACGCGGCAGCAATACAGTCTTACTTTTCGAAAATGCAGTCAACATGTCCGGGTTTTTACTTTAGCATGGATTTGGATGACGATTCCCGTCTAAGGAATGTATTCTGGGCAGACAATCGGTCTAGGCAAGCATTTAAGGAATTCGGGGATGTTGTTACATTTGATACCACCTACTTGACAAATAAATATGACATGCCGTTCGCCCCTTTTGTTGGTGTAAATCATCACGGACAATCAACACTACTTGGATGTGGGTTGGTATCGAACGAGGACACAAACACTTTTGTATGGTTGTTCACAGAATGGCTGCAGTGCATGCATGAGAAAGCTCCACATGGAATAATAACTGATCAAGATCGGGCAATGCAGAATGCGATTCAAATCGTATTTCCAAATACGATTCACATATGGTGTTTATGGCATATACTGAAGAAGTTGCCCGAGAAGTTTGGCTATCACGAGGATAAAAGTTCTATATTTTTGACTATTCACGGACTGGTTTATGATTCCCAGACTATCATAGAATTTGAAGGAGGTTGGAATGTGATGATCGAGTCATATGGATTGCAAGATAACACTTGGTTGTCCGGCCTCTATGAGAATAGAGGACGTTGGGTCCCTTGTTTCTTCAAAACAACTTTTTGGGCAGGGATGTCAACGACACAAAAAAGTGAAAGTATGAATGCATTTTTCGACGGATACGTTCATTCGAAGACATCTTTGAAACAATTCGTCGAACAGTATGAACGGGCACTACGAAATAAAGTTGAAAAGGAGTTCCAGGCTGATTTTAAATCATTTTCCCAGATGATACCGTGTGCAACAACTTATGACATGGAGAAGCAGTTTCAGTTAGTGTACACAAATACAAAATTTAGAGAAGTTCAAGCAGAGTTCACTGGAAAGGTTTATTGCGATCTCATATCTTCTTCAGAAGGACCTTCAGGGACGACTTACGATGTACGGGAGGATGTTGTATATGATGGGCATCGTCGGACGAAGAAATCATTCAATGTTACATTTCGAAGAGATGGATGTGAAATCAGTTGCAGTTGCCACTTGTTTGAGTTCAGAGGAATACTATGTAGGCATGCCATCAGTGTATTGATCCGTAATGACATAACATCACTTCCGGAACGGTACATTTTGAGACGTTGGAGAAGAGATGTTAGTAGAGCGCATTTCAGGGCCGCAGTCAACTATGACGGATTGGTTAGTTCTCCTGGACAATTGAGATATGATAGCATGTGTCAGGCTTTTGCTGTGGTGGCAGACCTTGCTGCAGAGGACGAAGTCCAAACTCATGCAATAATGGAATGGATTGGACTACAATCTAAGGAGCTATCATTGACAAAGTCAAATTGTGGAAGTAATAGCACATCACATCATTTTGATCAGTTGATTGCTATGGGTAATGATTCGCAAAATACTACTGGCCAGATTGTAATGGATCCGACATCATCCCGAAGAAAAGGCGCCCCAAAAAAATTTCGAAGAAAAGGACCCTTAGAGTCGACTTCAAAGAAGGTACCCGTATATTACATCTTACTATAAAGTGAAAATTATTATTAATGCAATAAATCTCATTTCTTATCATGGACATGCAGGCAAGTTCGACCTCTCGTAGACAAAAGAGACCGACATCAAAGGATAGCAATATGCATGCATGCGATATTGAACCTCAACCAATAAATCAAGAACCACATTATTCCATATCTCCACACGTCACTTTTTCACAATTATCGCTTCAGACGCCATTCCCCCTACCACAATATGGCATGCCGACATTGTTATCATACCCTCAACACTTACAATCTAACAATTTGATGAATTCATCGTCAACAAATGTCATATACAATTCGTAAGGTTGCTTCACATTCATTACATATTTGTAAATTCATTTCGATAGTTTCATATGTACACTAATGAAATTTCGATTGATATTTTAGGTCATGCTTTTCCGTTCTACTATCCACAGCTCCATGATCGAGGCGGCACAAGTTCTTGATGTTTGATGAAGGCAGTAGGTAAATTTGATGTCTTAGCTTACTTCCATTTCCTTTTTTTGGTGATATTGACAAGGTTGTCAATATTTATTTTCTACATGCAGGCAAAAATTTAGCAGTTCTTCTATTTTGTCTAATGCCATATGAAGTAGCAGCTTTTGGCTCCCTGATCAGCATTTTTTTTGAGTATCGCTGGATGATTTTTGCAAATCCAAGCTTCCAATACCTACAACTGTTGTGGCTGGTGCTTCTATGCTTTTCAGTTTATAGCAACACTTGGAAGACTCCATTGTATCATTTGCAAGTAGAGTTTTTTTTTGTGCTAGCTTTAGAAGTCTGGAGTGTAAAATGGTTGACGTGTATTACACATTTGCAAGTGGCGTTTTTTTGTGCTAGCTTTAGAGTTTATTAGTCATTGATGTGTATTAAAAATTATCTATTGCAAGCGATAACAATGAATCTATTTTCATGTAATTAATGTTCTGTTAATGGTTGCCATTTTTCACTCATGTTCTGTAAATGGGTGTCATTCTTTGTGCAAATAATTATCAAATGGAATCAATATAAACAACAAACTGACATTAGCAATAAGATAGCCATAAAACTACATTGTTTTCGTCCATAATCCCCTACCAACTACATACTTCGATGACACGAAGAAATGTAAATTAAAACCATTACATAATTTAATACATAACGCGTTCAACGAATTAGCTACAAATCAAGTCGGCCCCTTTCCTTTTGCAATCCTTTCCGTTCTCCCTTTGCCCATGCGGATCGTCACATTCACAGATATTTCGATGTCTGCCTTTTCAGTTAGTCGAGCTTGAGATTCAAACTTGCGGGACATATCTTCGACTGCTTCCTTGATAGCGGTTGTGATTGAAGTAGAGCTAGTATTAGTTGATTCACCACTTGACTGTGCTTTGTCAACCCGTTCCCAATGACTGCATTTATTATTGCAACATTTGAATAATCTCCCTTTATTGGCAGTCGGCTTTTCAACCTCAAAACACTTTTCAAATTCGGTCTTACACAACGGACATTGTCGTTTAATCGGGCATTCAGCGAATAAGTGCCCTTTGCCTCTACAGCCATGGCAAATTCCGGAATTCTTCCCAACCATTCTAACATATGATTACACAATTATAAAATTAGATTACAGCAACATAAAACCCAAGAATACAAAGCTGAAACTAAGCTGAAATTCTTACATGCCACTGAGTTAACCACAAAGCAAACTACATAGCTAACATTACATTATAGCAACAAAATACCCCAAAAAACGAAGGCAGACATTAGATGGCTACAAGTTAAGTAGCTAATGTAGTACTTCTGATTCAATTCAGAAAACAAAAATCGAAGCTGAATGCCCGATTAAACGACAAACTAATTTACATGCCAGCAACTGAAATATCAAAACCACAAACTAGACTATATAGCTAACAATTATAGCAGCAAAATACCCAAAAAATCGAAGGCAGACATTAGATGGCAGCAAGTTAAGTAGCCATTGTGGCACTTCTGATTCAATGCAGAAAACAAAAATCGAAGCTGAATGCCCGATTAAACGACAAACTAATTTACATGCCAGCAACTGAAATATCAAAACTACAAACTAGACTATATAGCTAACATTATATTATAGCATCAAACTACCCAAAAAATCGAAGGCAGACATTAGATGGCAGCAAGTTAAGTAGCCATTGTGGCACTTCTGATTCAATTCAGAAAACAAAAATCGAAGCTGAAATTGATCACAAACTAGACTAGATAGCTAACATTATATTATAGCATCAAACTACCCAAAAATACTAAGCAATATATGTGCTGAAATTTGTTCCAGTAACGACAACCAGAAAACGCATAGAAACCCAAAAATCTCGTTCGAGGTAGTAAACCCCAATTATGTCCGTATATTTCTCACCCCTTTTGACCCGCAACTTGGTCATAAAATTGCGGGCATCAAAAAATAGAGCAACATAACTCATTTGCTTACTCTGAAGGGACGCGTCGGAAACTTAAACTTCACGGTGGCCAGGAGTTTTCAATTCACAAATTCTTCGTAGATCTACAACAAATTTCCTTCTCCACGTGATTTCTTCAAAACCCGTTCTCTATTTTAGGGATAAAAAGGTTCGGGTTCATTTTTTCTTCAACGGGGCGGCGTAGATCGGACGTTTTGAGGACGGTCGGTCGGTCGTTGGGCAAAACGGCAGCCAGCTTCTTCCTAGGTGCAGTCACAGAAAAGAAAATGTGAGAGCCGTTTTGGCTTTTTCCTTCTACTTTATGTTTTTCGGTTTTTTTGTTTTTTGTTTTTTTTTACTTTACACATATCCACGTCATCCGGTCAAACCTATTGTCATTCCCTTCGGTATGAGTAGCGCGACCGTTGTCACCTCACCTTTCCTTTCCTTTCCTTTCCTTTTTAGCTTTAGTTTTTGCCATTGATTTATGTAAAAAAAAATTGGAAACAGTGAAGAATGTAAATCAAATGCAGAGAGAAATCTGTTAGAGAATGATGGAATTTAGCCTCAACTTCTCGACAAAAGGGAAATTTTCTTCAAGTTGGTAAAATTGAACACAAGTAACTATAAATTCAGAACATACGTACAAGAGTTAAATAATAAACTGTTTTTGAACAGTTAAGCTAATAAACGCCCCCACTATCTCAACAGTTACCTTTTCACCCCTTTAAATTCAATTTCTTGCTATTTATTGGGTCCATACAAGAGATAAAAAATTTGAATTTAAATGTTGATGTGATGGATAACGATTATATTTTTCATTTTAATGAGAAAATAATATAGATCAAACTGGGGCTTAATTAAGGCTGAACCATTCATTCATATATCAAGCAAATTTTAATTAAGGCAAGATTTTAGTGCCCGACTTAGACCGTTGATCAGAAAATGTGCAAAAAAGCCCACATAATTCAATCACACAAAAATAATTAAAGTGAAAACTAGAATTGATAGAATCTTTATATTTTTGGACAAATTTCACGTCCCATGAATTCTCAATTAGTCCAAAATCATCAGAATAATCAAGAATCTTCCAATAGATGTTTGCTCATATTTAGATTCAATTAATTGATTAGGTTATGATGTGAGCGTGTGCTAGAACATTCTGAACTAATCAATCATAACCCGTATCCTAACCTAAATTGAGACTTCTTCAATACACAAGTATGCAAATGCATTTCGAACCAGTTATCATCCCAAATTGTCTGTGTAAATAGAAAAATATGTGCATGCCAGACATGAGCATAAATATTTATTTATTTATTTTTTTCGGTGTTTGTTTGTACCACATTATTTTGGAAGAATGTATTCTGAAATAGTAGATTGATGGAGAATGTGTGGTTGAAAAAAAAGGAAAAATTATTGATGTGATGAAAAATATTATTTTATTGAAGAACATGTGATTGAAAATGAGTAGAAGAATGAGAATGAAAATTTTAATATGTACCAAACACGAGTTCAATATACTTTTGAATGCTCACTGTGTTGACTATTTTTATTTTCTTTTAAAGTACACTTTTTTGAATTCATGTAGTTGACTTTCATACAGGCATAGAGGTAGTCATTTCCTCATGATTTATATTCATTATCAAGGACAACTTTACACGCCCATGGTGGTAGCTCTTTCCTAATGCACTTGCTTGTTAACACGACAACATATTATGGTGCAAAGAGACATAAATACTAACCATGAGTCCACAACTAAGTACATGTCACTTTTAAAAATGACAGCCCAGACAGTATTAGGGAGGGGCAAAATTAAACTAGTCATGATGTTCATGCAGTTTGCTTATCCGATTATTTTATCATATCGTATAATGAGCACACACACTTATTTGATAATTCGATTTTATCCCGAAAATCAAATTTACATCATGTGACATTTGTAAGAAAATTCCTTTTTTTATAAAAATAATTGCAAAAACACATGTACATAAAGTGAACACACAAAATGAAAACAAAACAAAATGTATATTAGAAATAGTTTAATGTACCAAGCATAAGCCCTCAGATTTTCTTAAGGTTTCAAATGTAATGGTATCTATAGCCTTTGTGAGCAAATCAGTCCATTGTCCTTTCACTATGTACGTGTTTTAGGACAATTAGATTTCTTTCAACCAAGTCCCTAATAAAGCGGTGTCTATTGTCAATGTGTTTGGTCTTATAATGTTGAACATAGTTTTTAGTGATATTTGTAGCACTAGTATTATCACAATATATACTAATAGAATCATAATAAATATTTGAACATTTGCTTCATTCAAAGTAGCTTAGTACAACAATTACCAGTAGTAATATACTCAGCTTTTGTAGTAGATAAATATATAAATTTTTGCTTCTTACTCAACCAAGCGATAAGATTGTTTTCCATGTAGAAATATCCTCTAGTTGTGCTTTTTTTTTTAATCATTCATGTTTCCTGCTCAGTCTGCATCAGTGTATTCTACAATAAGAATTTGAGTTATTAGTATATCATAAACTAGAACTTGAAGTGCTATTAACATATCGAATGATTCGCTCTGTAGCAGCTAAGTGAAATAGTTTAGTTTGATATCTTGCACAGATTCTAACACTGAAGATTATGTTACGGTGATTTGCAATCAGGAACAACAAATTACCTATCATGCCCTTGTACAAGCTCAAGTCGACGTCCTTGTGTCACGTTTTATGCAATGTGATTTATACCGCAAGTGTACGATGTCAAATTTTGTAATATAGTATTGGAGTAAAAGTATCGAACCCACATGGATTGATATTTGATTTTATACTAAGTATTATAATTATGCATCGTCTATTTTACCTAGATGAATGAATTTTATAATCAGTGTTTTTTAAACTAAGATGGTGATGAATTCAACAAATTAATGCAAGCTAAAAGAATAATCAAGTGAGGAAGCCTAGAGTTATGATTTCACCTAACTATCAAATATGATTCTAAAAAACTTAGTTATCTCTAATCAATTTTCCATGTTTATAAGCAAGAACCCTAATGTAATTCTACCCACTCTCTTGAGTGTCAGATAAAAATTAATTCTAGAAATTAATTCCAATATCTCTATTTCAAATTAAAATTTAGAAATTATCAAGATCACGATTCTTTTATGGAGTAAACTTCATAGATCTTATAGTTTCTCTCGAAACCTATAAAAACCATCACTACACCAAAAAAGAGCTTTTGCAGCGGCCACAAACGTTGCAAAAGACTTTTTGCAGCATTTTTCCAAGTGTTGCGGAGGTCGGTGTTGCCGTTGAGGGAAGACTTTTTGCAACGTTTATTTACCGTTGCGAAAGTCTTTTGCATCATTTTTTCAACGTTGCGGTAGACCCTTTTTGCAGCGTTTTTTAAATGTTGCGGTAAACTCTTTTGCAGCATTTTTCAACGTTGTGGTAGTTCTTTTGCAGCATTTTTTCAACGTTACCGTAGACCTTTTTTATACAGTTCTATATTGTAATTAACCCAAAAAAAATTGAAAATGACACTTTGTGAACAAATTTTGTAATTGCATAAAAATTAATAATTTCATTACAAATTTTTGAATCAATACAACATTAAATCAATAAAACAAGATTCAATAATTTCACCTAATAAGTCAATCTTAGTACAAAATTAACTTCAACGACTTTGCTGTCAACATTCCTATGCTAATGTCTTCCATCTTCCACCTTAATCCTTCACTGAAATCACGAACATCGAGCAAAGGCTAAACTACCATACGAAAGATAAGAAAAAATTAGAGGTAGAAAATAGAAAGTTTCAACAAACTAAAATTAAACCAAATCAAATTGCAGATAAAAATTATCATAAGAAGTTTTTAAAAATAAACAAATGTAGCTAACTTAAAAGTAAGAACATCTTCATTTGCAATCAATGATCGGATAATCGAGAAATCACTAATAATCTCATTAAAAAGATCAGTAGATATTTTTCTATTTAAATTACAATCCACTATGCTTTGTAATTACTATAATTCACATAAATCAATACTTGCTATGAGAGGTAGATGATCAGTTTAAAAGAATATATTAAATCATATAGACTACCCATGACAATACAACTTGTTGCTTCCCCTATCAAAATCTTCACCAAGCAAAAAGATTTGACATAATACAGAGGTGACTAAAATTCGACCATGATTCACAATCTACTTCTTCCCTTCATAAACATCTAATTCAAAGGCCGATTCGTATCAATTTCATAAAATCTTTGGAGCAGATCTCACTTGGAGTTACTGAACAAAATAAAAAGACATTATATATTACATTTCTAACTATTAGTAATTAGTGAGGATTATAAATTTTTTTATGTCCACTGGTGGTTTAATAACATAAATATCTTATCCATAAACTTGACTCCCGTTTGCTTGAAGGTTCAATAAGTCTCCATTGATCAGACATTATCTATTATTAATAGTAAAAAAGAATTAACTAACTACAACAATATCAGTAGCCATTTTGAGAATTCCTAAACAACCAATCAGAATTGTAACCTCAAAAAGAAAAGAAATCAGAGTCATAACCAAACTTAACCTATTTCCACCAATATCAAACATAATTTTCATCCCTGGGATTGAACTCCATCTATAAATACTTCAAATGCAGTTTATTTTCCACGGTAGATCATTAATTCAAAAATGAACTTTGAGAACAAACTAGGGAACTATAATTGCCAAAAAGAACAAACAATATCCAAGATGCTGCTAAAGTACTTTTGAAGTACTACCAGGCGCTGTTTGAATCATTAGAACAGAGTTTCCCAATTCATCTAGCAGATGCAAGAACAGCCCTAGATAGTCTTTTTCTAGCACTTTATATGAGCTCCCTTTCTCGGTTCCAAGACTGGGAGGAATTAAAAGAATGTTCTGATCTTCGATTAGAAATAGGATTGGAGGGCAGGAAACTGAGCCAAGAAAGCTTAGTCGAAGCAAAACAGATGGTGAACGAAAGAGAGAATTCTTACAAGGTGAAGATCAATGGACATAGAGAAAATGAGATGGTGTTGGAATGGAAGGGCACACATATGGTAAACGTTTCCACTTGGATGTGAAGAAGAAACTAGAAATCAATAGTGTAGGATTAATATTAACTCTATATCTGTAGGAAGTTGCTATATATTCAGATTCCTGGTTTTAGTCCTAGTCTCTTTCTAATTGATCATGTAAAATGTGTTGTACTAACATGAAAAGGAGAACATATATTCATGATCTACCGTATTTTTTACAAAAAACAAGTGATGTTTGAATTCAAGGTTTGCTGTCCGGTATCATCCAAACTTCGCAAACAAGCATGCTATAAAGAGTCATTCAGATTTCCAATCAAGTTGGAAACTGTCCTGAAAAGATGGGTAGAACTTTCTGAACAGGCCTTTAAAACTTCCTATCCAACAATATAACCAAACACAGCACCAAATGCAAAGTTGGAAGCTGCTTTTGGACCTTATGCAAAAACAGGGGAGTTCAAAAATACTTTTAAGATTTCTTGTTCCAACAAATCTGAGTATTGAATATAACATTGGTACTGCTACTTTACTTTCATATTTTGCTACAGTGCAAATGTGCTTCTTTTGTCATTCATTTTTAGTTCGGCAAGTTCCTAAAGTTCAGTCTTTCCTACTTCAGTTATTCTATTTTAGTAACAAATTAAATACTAGCCACAAAATGGTTCTGGCCCTGAAGAAGTTTCTACCATCACATTACCATATTAAAGAAGCTCAGTTTATCCAAATCTTGTTATCCTACCATTTGGGCTTGGAATAAAAAATTTATTTGAACACCTTCCTTATTAGATTTATCTTGTCTCGACCTAGATATATAAATTCCTATAGCTCACTCTATTTTCCATATACATCCTTCATAATGTGTAACAACATAAGAACGCCCACTGCTAATTTCAGGTTTCCACAACCAAAGATCAACTGAAATCAACTATATTGCACAATATCTTGAAAGAAAAAACTTGCAAGTTAACTTGTATGAATTATTTTCAATCTTATTTATAACTCCTCAATTGAGCATTAAAACACCAAAAATAAAAAGTAAATTTAATATGCATATTAGACGTAATTAGGAAGGAAAGATGGAAGGGACCTTGTGGTAAGTAACATGAGTGTTCTTGCGGATCTTAGAGGCGACGGTGGAGCGAAGCTCGGAGGGTTTGGCGACGTCGTCGAGGATATAGATTTCCATGATGGTAGGGATGGATCTGCACGCTATCTTGAAGAACTCGAAAACCCTCTTCCGCACCTCCTCCAAGTTCGCCGAGTTCGATGGAGCGTGAACATATTTCAGTGAGAAATCGGAGAAATTAGTGTAGTAATAGAGCTAGAAATTAGAGATTTATTGCTTGTAGATTTTCAGCAAAATGAATTTGAGTTAGAGAGCAAAATGAAAGGAAGAGATATCGCTAGAGATTTCGTTGAGAGAGAGAGATATATATGGAAGCTAGAGTTCAAAGTTTGGGTTTTTAGTATTGCAAATGACTATTTTTGTTGTAGTGTATGTTGTGTTAATCTTATGATCGCGCCTAAATTCCTCTCTCTCTGGAGTGTGGGAATTGATTAGCATCTACTAATTCAATTAGTGGCCAATTAATTGAAAGTATTAAAATCATAACATAAATAAACTGAATTGAAAATTTCATAGAAATTACTAAAATCAAATCAAATCATACTCTCAAGTTTTGGTTACAATCAAATCCTAGAAGAATAGTTTAGTTCATGATAAGAAACATGAAATCTATACAATTCAAAATAAACAATATAAAGAAGAGAATAGAAAAAACTAGTTTTTGGATAGATCTTCAATCTTCTTCCTTGATGTTGTTCTTGTCTCCATTTGATTTCTTGAATTATGCCCACTTTACCTCATTCAATTGTGTGTTGAATTCCATTGCCTCTTGAATAGTTCATCCCCTTCTAAAATTAGGTCTTAAATGTTGTATTTATAGTATTTTTAAGTCTTGGGAGGGTTGGAGTCGTATTGGGCCAAGAAAAGAGTTTAAAAATATCAAAATCTATTTCTCGCACAGGCGGCGCCTCAACGCCCATATTGGGTGCCGCGGCTCCCGTATTTGGGTGAAAACAACATTGCGCATCTTTCAGTATTTTTATCATAACCTTTTCTCTCAATATCCGATTGAGGTGATCTAAGATGATTTGGAAATATGATTCAAAGGGCTACAACTTTACTTCAAATATCATTTTCCAACTCAAAAGCTTGCTATGTCAACTATGAATCTCAATATGAGATTACAAATGTAGAGCATAACTTTTTCGGTTGGAAATTGATATACGATCATACTTTGATTATATTTGATCCATTTGATTTCTTTCTTCATCCAATTGACTACAAGCACTCTCGAATCTTCATTGTGAGGTTCGACATAACTTTTAAGTTATTACACTTTAGTCCCTGAACTTTGGATTTCGTACAATTTAGTTCGTTTCTCCAATTTGCCAACTTTTGCTTATTTCCTTTATTTTCATCAACATATATCACAATATTAAAACACACATTAAAACACCCTAAAACTCTCTCAAGAATAACAAAATAATGAATTAAGTGACATAAATATCATGAGTGTAGAATACTCATCACCTTACCCAAGTCATCTCTGCATATCTTTAGGGACATTTCCATGGGAGTCCTGACTACCTTCGTATTCTTTAAACCAAATTTTTTTTACTAGATTTTTTGTGTTAGCGTAATTAGTACATAATTAGAGAGATTCCTCTTTCCTTATTTAGAATTCTAAATCTGTATATATATATATATATATAATCTCTCATTTGTAATAATAAGAAAAAGAGTTCTCTCCAATTACATGGTATCAAATTAGTTTGGATTTCTTGAAATCAGGGCTGCATCTGTGAGTCTATTAAGCTTTAGTCCCTTTGGGTGTGTTTTGTTTGGTGGGCTAAATTTGTTTGGGCTATATATATATATATATATATATATATATATATATATATATATATATATTTCGATTGGTGTAAGACAGTTTGTATTTACTTGCGAAGTATCTCTATGACCAGCCATCTTACAGAAGATATGCCAATGGATTATACTAGCCAAACTTGGCTACGAGATGATGCCCGATTACTCTTACAAATTCGGAACTCCATTGATACTGAGATAGTCAGTTTGATCAATCACTATGAGTATGTTAGGGAATTGATGGAGTATTTAGAATTTATGTACTCCGGGAAAGGAAATGTGTCACGGATGTATGAAGTATGTAAGGGTTTTTATCGTGCTAAACAACAGGATCAGTCTCTTCAGGCTTATTTTATGAATTTTAAGAAGATATATGAAGAACTAAATGTCTTGTTACCCTTTAGCTCGGATGTGAAGGCTCAGCAAGCTCAGCGGGAGCAAATGGTTGTGATGAGTTTTCTCGCTGGTCTTCATTCTCAGTTCGACACTATAATATCCCAGATTCTCTCCAGTGCTGATATTTCTTCTCTACACGAGACCTTTACTTGAGTACTTCACACGGATACTAGTGCCATTTTGCTTCTTCAATTCAGTCCTCTAGTGCTCTTATCAGTCGTAGAGGTCATACACAAAGCAGTAGTACATGTAGTCGGGACATTCAAAGTCAGGGTGAGAGGGGAGTTGTATGTTATTAGTGTTATGAGCCGGGTCATACCAAACGCACGTGCCGAAAGTTGCTCAATAAATCTCTGAAGCCACACTCAGCTCATGTTGCAGCTACTACCGCTACACCCATCTCATCCTCTGAGCAGACCATAACGATTTCTGCAGATAAATTTGCTCAATTCACTCAGTACCAGGAAGCATTAAAGAATTCGTCTTAACCTATCTCTGCCATTGCTGAGATAGGTAAACCCGATACATGTCTCCTTTCATCTTCCTCAAAATGGGTCATTGACTCTGGTGCCACATTTCATATGACAGGTAAGCCTAGTCTATTCTCCACTTTTCAGTTACACATGTCTCCTTCTAATGTTACTTTAGCTGATGGGTCTACATCTTCTGTTATAGGTTCTGACACTGTTAATCCAACTCCACTACTTTCTTTATCTTCCGTTTTAAGTTTGCCCTAGTTTTCCTTCAACTTAATGTCTGTGAGCAGGTAAGCCTAGTCTATTCTCCACTTTTCAGTTACACATGTCTCCTTCTAATGTTACTTTAGCTGATGGGTATACATCTTCTGTTATAGGTTCTGGCACTGTTAATCCAACTCCACTACTTTCTTTATCTTCCGTTTTAAGTTTGCCCCAGTTTTCCTTCAACTTAATGTCTGTGAGCAAACTTACTCGGACCCTAAACTGTTGCATTTAATTTTTTCCTGATTATTGTCTTTTTCAGGATCTTATGCCGAAGAAGATTATTGGTAAAGGATATGAATCAGGCGGTCTCTATCTTCTGGATACCCAGGTGCCTAAAACCATTGCTTGCTCAAGTGTCTTAACTCCGTTTGAAGCACATTGTCGGTTGGGCCATCCATCTTTATCTTTGTTGAAGAAATTATACCCTCAGTTTCAGAGTTTGTCGTCTTTAGATTGTGAGTCGTGTCAATTCGCAAAACATCATCGATTGTCCTTAGTTCCTCGAGTCAATAAGAGAGCTCGTTTTCCTTTTGAGCTAGTTCATTCAGATTTTTGGGGTCCTTGTCCTGTAGAGTCCAAAACTAGTTTTCGATATTTTGTTACTTTTGTTGATGATTTCTCTCGTGTGACTTGGCTTTATTTAATAAAAAATCATTCTGAATTATTCTCTCATTTTAGTGCCTTTTGTGCTGAAATTAAAATGCAATTTAATGTTTCTGTACAAACGTTGCGAAACGATAATGCCAAAAAATATTTTTCCAATACTTTTCAAACTTACATGCTTCAGAATGGTATTGTATACCAATCCTCGTGTGTTGACATGCCCTCTCAGAATGGTGTAGCCGAAAGAAAAAATAGATACTTTCTTGAGACATCAAAGGCACTCTTGTTCCAAATGCATGTTCCGAAACAGTTTTGGGCTGATGCGGTTTCCATAGCCTATTTTCTAATTAATCGGATGCCCTCATCGGTTCTTCACGGTGGGACGCCTTATAGTGTCTTTTTCCCTACCAAACCATTGTTTTCTATTGAGCCTAAAATATTTTGTAGTACTTGTTTTGCTCGTTATGTTCGTCCTCAAGTTACTAAATTGGATCCAAAATCCTTATAATGTGTCTTTCTGGGTTACTCTCGTCTCCAAAAAGGGTATCGATGCTACAGTCCGAGTCTTAACAAGTATCTTGTGTCTGCTGTTTTTACGTTTCTGGAACATATCCCTTTCTTTCCCACTTCTTCTAATTTTTTCAGTAAGGGGGGGATGATGGTCTGTTAGTTTATCATGTCATTTCTCGACCAACTGATATTTCTTCTCCACGTACTGTTCCCACCCCACCGCCACCGCAACCACCACCACCCATTCACCAAGTCTATTCCAGAAGACGTCACCCTCCTGATGTATGTTCGGCACCTATCTCTTCTTTGGCATCAGATCCCAGGCCTAGTGATCTTGCTCTACCTATTGCTCTCCGCAAAGGTAAACGTCGGTGCACTTATCCTATTTCCTCTTTTTTTTCGTATGATCACTTGTCTTCTTCCTCTTGTTCTTTTATTGCTTCTCTAGACTCTTTGACACTTCCAAAAATGGTTCATGAAGCGTTTTCCAATCCTGGTTGGCGTAAGGCTATGATAGAGGAGATGAATGCTTTAGATGCTAGTGGTACTTGGGATTTAGTAGACTTACCTGCAGGAAAAAAGGCTATTGGATGTAAGTGAGTGTTTGCAGTCAAGGTCAACTCTGATGGTTCCGTGGCTAGGCTTAAAGCTCGTCTTGTGGCTAAGGGTTATGCTCAGACTTATGGTGTAGATTATTCTGACATTTTCTCTCCTGTAGCCAAATTAGCATCAGTTCACTTATTTATTTCTTTGGCAGCTACTCATCATTGGCCCTTACATCAATTAGACATCAAAAATGCCTTTTTACATGGTGATCTATCGGAGGAAGTTTATATGGAGCAACCTCCAGGGTTTGTTGCTCAGGGGGAGCATCGGAAAGTGTGTCATTTTCGAAAGTCATTATATGATTTGAAACAAAGTCCATGTGCTTAGTTTGGAAAATTCTGTCAAGCAGTGGAAAAGTTCAGAACGCAAAAGAGTAAGTCTGATCACTCAGTCTTCTACAACCAATCTGGATCTGAAATTATTCTTCTTGTCGTGTATGTTGATGATATTGTTATAACTGGTAGTAATACTTTAGGGATTTCATCTCTAAAATCATTTCTTCACACCCAATTTCATACGAAAGATTTAGGAGTTTTGCAGTATTTCTTGGGAATTGAGGTAACAAGAAGCAAGAAAGACATCTTCTTATCTCAAAGAAAATATGTGCTTGACCTATTAACTGAGATAGGAAAGGTGGGAGCTAAGCCAAGCAGTGCTCCAATGCTTCCTAATTTGTAACTTACCAAAGATGGTGACTTGTTTGAAGATCCTGAGAAGTATAGAAGACTGGTTGGGAAATTGAACTATCTTATAGTAACTCGTCCTGATATTGCGTATTCTGTCAGCATTGTAAGTCAATACACGTTTTTCCCAACAGTGCACCATTGGGCAGCTTTAGAACAAATCCTATATTATTTAAAGGGAGCTCTTGGACGTGGGATATTGTACAAAAATTATGGACATACTGGCATCAAATGTTTCTCAGATGTAGATTGGGCAGGTTCCAAGATTGACCGAAGATCCACTACTGGTTACTGTGTTTTTATTGGAGGAAATTTGATTTCATAGAAAAGTAAGAAGCAGAATGTTGTGTCCCGATCCAGTGCAGAATCAGAATATAGAGCTATGACACAGTCTGTGTGTGAGATCATGTGGATATATCAACTCTTAACTGAAGTTGGTTTTAAGACTTCAACACCGGCAAAGTTATGGTGTGACAATCAAGCTGCTCTTCATATTGCGTCTATTCCCGTGTTTCATGAACGTACTAAACATATTGAGATTGACTGTCATTTCATTCGTGAAAAAATACAGCAAAATTTAGTCTCTACAGGATATGTGAAAACTAGAGAACATCTAGGAGATATTTTCACAAAAGCTCTAAATGAGACTCGAGTTGATTATATTTGTAACAAGTTGGGCATGATTAATATCTATGATCCAGCTTGGGGGGAGTGTTAGCGTAATTAGTACATAATTATAGCATAATTAGAGAGATTCCTCTTTCCTTATTTAGAATTCTAAATCTGTATATATATATATATATATATATATATATATATCTCCTTTGTAATAATAATAAAAATAGTTCTCTCCAATTACATTTTGCATAGTTGGCTTATGAGATAAAAATTCCTGAGTCAACCTGTTTGACCTGCAAAACTAAAAAATATTTAAGTTCATCAGCCAATCTCATTTCAAATTAGTTTTGTATAAGTGTAATCAGCCAACCTTGATTTTATTTTAGATGTAGATCCACACAAAATATCATCCACATAGATTTGTGCTATAGTCAATCCATATTTTAGACGTTTGATGAACAAAGTATTGTCTGCTCCTATCCACTCGAAAGTGTAAACATTGTCAGTCTTTCATACCAAGCATGAGGAGCTTGTTTTAGTCCATATAATGCCTTTTTGAGCTTGAACACATGGTTAGGAAGATCTGGATCAATGGATCCTTTAAATTGCTCAACATAGACTTCTTCATTCAAGATTCCATTCAGAGAGACACTTTTGACATACATCTGATAGAGTTTAAATCTCATCTGATATGCCACGGATAGTAAGAGTATGATGGATTCAAGTTGGTCACAGGTACAAATGTTTCATCAAAGTCTATCCATTGAACTTTAGTATATCCCTGTACTACTATTTGTGCCTTTTTTTTGACAATATTGCCATGCTCAGCTGATTTATTATTAAATATCCCCTTTGTTTCAATCACATTTGTATCTTTTAGTCGAGTTACTAACTCCCATACGTTATTTCACTCAAATTGAGTCAATTCTTCCTACATTGCAAGCACCCAAAACTTATAACCAAGTGCTTCAATCATTTTTGGGCTCAATATGTGAGGTATAACACACATCTTCAAGTTCAGTGACAAGTATCTTTTTGGTCACCACACCATCTCTAAGGTCTAAAAGTATGTTATCCAGTTGATGAGCATTTTATATCCAGGTAGGAGACTGCCTTCTGTTTTGCAGTTCCCATCCAGTAACTAGTGCAGAATCAAGAGAATCAGCTACTGACAGTTCTGTTGAATCGTCGCTACTTGAATCTGCAACATAGCTTTCCTAAAAATTCTGTTTTTCTTCAATATGTACTTCTAAATTCTGAATCTCAGTGAATGAGAAGACAAGTCATCAATATTATTAATTTTAACAATAATGGACAATTTCAGTCTGCATGTTGTAGATCTTATAACCTCGACTATTTTCAGAATAGTTAATAAATACTCCCTCATCACTTTTAGGATCAAATTTTGCTTGAATACATAACACTTGTTACTAAACGTGTGGAAATATTTGAGATTCGGTTTCCTTCCTTTCTAGATTTCATAGGGGGTTTGTGTGGTACCTATTTTCAAATATACATAGTTTAGGATATAACAAACATTTTTTATAGTTTCAGTCCATAATTTAACAAGGAGTTTTTACCATTAAATATCACCCTAGCCATTTCTTGTAGGACCTATTCTTCCTTTCTATTACACCATTTTGCTCAGAGGCTTTAGGGGCCGAGAACCCATGGAAAATACCGTACTCTTCACAGAATTTAGAGAAATTAGCATTTTCAAGTTTCTTTTTTATGACCACTCCTAATCATCACAATTTTAATCTTCTCAATATGCTTTTCAGTAGTCAATTTTTTATACAAAGTGTAAATCTTTCAAAGGCGTCAGCTTTTTCTCTTAAAAATTCTACCCAAGTATAAATACAAAAATCATCAATACATACAAAAATATACCTTTTACCACTGAGGCTCTCAGTCTGTATTGGTCCCATCAAGAACATATATAATAGTTCAAGATTGTGAAAGATAGTGAGATACTGACCTTACTTATGTGCAGTTCTTGTTTAAGTAAAATCGTATCCATACTTACCATAGAAACTACATCTTATAGTGTGCTGTGTTTTGCCTTTCTATTTTTTTGTAGTGATACCTTGTTTTACCTGGTGACTTGATTTGAATTAAGTATTTGGAGTCACTTGAACCTGTTAGTTCTGTCTGCTTGCTTCACTTTAGCTTTAGAGTTCTGACCTATTGGTCAATTAGATCCAATTTCTTTGACAAACTTTAACCAAGGAATCCTTCTTTTTTCCTTCATATTCTAAACTAAAGCCCTTTTTGATGCTTGATGTTTTTCTATAGCTAAGAACTTCACTTAGACGGGCAGATCCAATGGTTATTTGTCTAAATCTTTCCTTGGTGTGATTTAGTTCAGCAAAGCGCTCCAGGGCTTGATTTTTCTTTTCCTTTAAGAGTTCGGATAGAGTTTCATTTTCAGTTCCATCCGCATCGCTTTCTTCTTCAATAAACTCAATCATTGTATGAAGAGTGATATTCTTTTTGTTGAAATAATTGACATTTTTACTTTCACATATCTTGTTTTAATAGGCTTGATATTTTGTATCTTAAGTCTTAAACTTGAGTGTTTAAATTGTTAACTTAAATCTTTGTTAGATCTTTTTATAGACGGTTTAGTAGTTTAGAAGGTCAAGAAATGCGTCTTTGTAAGTTTATAAATACCCCAAGTATTGTAATGAAAAATATGCTTCAATCTTCATTCTTAAACTTCTACAAAAACAGAGCAATTTTTCTATCCAGAAAAACAGAGCAAGACAGTAGCAATTTCGGTGAGTTGAGTGCATATACGGTAAGGGTAGTGCAAATCTGGTAAGTACTCTGTTTTGCACAAAAATAGAGTTTCTTTTGTCAAAACCGGTAAGTGCTTTGCTTATACGGTTACCCAAGTGTATATCCGGTAAGTTGAGTTTAAATCCGGTGAATTGAACTAAACTTCTTGGAGTGTTAAATCCGGTTAGCTTAATTTAAATTCGGTGAGTTCCACTCTTTGTTTCATAAATTACAACATGGTATCAGAGCTGTATTAATCTTAGAAAAGGACTATGAAGAAGAAAAGAAGTAGAGAAGAAGAAGAAAGCTCACAAAGACAATCAACAAAAATTTGACGGAAAGAAAAATGGCTTTAACTGGCTTTTCAACATCTCTACCATCTACCTTCAATGGAGAGAACTACAACTTCTGGGCTTCAAAAATGAAAACTTATCTTAAAACTTATGATCTATGGGAGACAACTGATACTGGAATTGAACCAGCACCTTTGAGAGCAAATCCGACAGTTGCTTAGATAAAATAGCATAGTGAGGATGTCGCAAAAAAATTCAAAGCTCTTTCTTGCATTCAGTCAGCCGTTTCAGATGCTATTTTCACAAGAATCATGACTTGTGAAACTGCAAAAGAAGCATGGGATGTTCTGAAAGAAGAATATCAAGGTAATGAAAAACGAGACAAATGCAAGTCCTTAATCTGAGAAGAGAGTTTGAAAATTTAAAGATGAAGGAGACTAAAGTTGTCAAAGATTTTTCAGATAGGATAATGAAGATTGTAAATCAAATCAGACTTTTGGGAGATGATCTGACAAATAAAAGAGTGGTGGAAAAGGTTTTAATTAGCTTACCTGAAAAGTTTGAATCCAAGATATCTTCATTAGAGGATTCTAGAGATCTGTCAACTATAACATTGGCTGAATTGGTGAATTCTTTACAAGCAACTGAACAAAGAAGGCTAATGAGGCAGGATGAACAATCAAAAGGTGCCTTATTTGCTAAAGGAAAATACAAAGCTCAAACAAGCTTTGGTGTGAAAAAACCTCAGGTTCAAAAAAGAAATTCTGAAGGCAACATGAATGAAGACAAAGAGGATAAGTTTGCACCTTGTCCTCATTGTAAAATAAAAGGACCATTCTCCAAAATATTGTTGGTTCAGACCTGGAGTTCAATGTAAAAGTTGTAAACGTTTTGGTCATATGGAGATGGTGTGCAAAAACAAAAGAAGGTATCAACCACAACAACAAGCAAAAATTGCAGAAAAACAGGAAGAAAGGCTAGAAGAGCACCTATTCTATGCTATCAAGGCTTGTAACAAGGTTGAAACTTGGTTACTGGATAGTGGCTGCACTAATCACATGACTGCAGACTCAAGCATCTTTGTGGAAATGAACAAAGCCTACAAATCAAAAGTTAAAGTGGGAAATGGTAACCTTGTAGAAGTAAAAGGCATGGAGTAATTGTTGTCCAGACTTCAACAGGTATTAAGCACAATCCTGATGTTTTATATGTGACTGAGATAGATCAAAATCTAATAAGTGTAGGGCAATTGTTAGAGAAAAATCATTCTTTAATATTCAAAGAAAATGCCTGCACTATATTTGATGAAAATGGAAAGGAGTTGATGACAGTTCAAATGAAAAATAGGAGTTTTCCTATGGACTGGAAAAATGTCACTATTCATACATGCTTAGCTGAAGAAAGTGAAACATCTTTATGGCATAGACGATTTGGACATGCTATTCATACTTCACTTAAGCAAATGTATGATTTTAATCTTGTTGAAAGCATGCCCAAGATCATTGGTGAAACCTGTGTCGTGATATCTGTCAACTTGGAAAGCTTTCCAAACAAGATTGCCCTTTCCTAAGAATCATTCAAGAAGGGCTATTGACAAACTTGAGTTAGTACACTCAGATGTATGTGGTCTAATGAAATTGACTACATTGAATGGTAACAAATATTTCATCCTCTTCATTGATGACTTAACAAGAATGTGTTGGGTTTATTTCTTGAAAGCAAAATTTGAAGTTACAGATGTGTTTCAAATATTCAAGAAAATGGTGGAGAATGAAAGTGGTTACAGGATAAAATCTATCAGAACTGATAATGGCACTGAGTATAGCTGTAGACAGTTTATTGATTTTTGTAAAGCTGAAGGCATCAAGCATCAGTTAACTATTCCCTATTCTCCTCAACAGAATGGAGTAAGTGAAAGAAAGAATAGGACAGTTATGGAAATGGCTAGGTGTTTAATGATTGAGAAAAAAGTACCAAAAGATTTTTGGGCTGAGGCAGTTAACACTGCTGTTTATCTTCTCAACTGCTTGCCAACAATAGCATTGGAGAAGAAAACTTCATATGAAGCCTGGTATGGTGTAAAATCAGATGTCTCACATTTAAAAGTGTTTGGAAGTGTATGTTCTACTCATAAACCTGATGCAAAAAGGGATAAACTAAGTGAAAAAGCTGAAATTGGAATATTGATTGGCTATTGCAATGATGCTAAAGGATATAGAGTGTTCAATCCTCAGACTAGAAAAGTAACTTCCAGTAGAGACATCAAAGTAGATGAAGAAGCTACTTGGAACTGGGATGAAAGTTCAGTAGTTAAAGAAAAAACCAATGATGAAATTCCTCAAATCAGAAATGAAGAAATTGATGAGAATGAATTGGAACCTGATGTCAATGATATTGATTCAGAAATAGAAGAAGATAGGCTGAGAATGAGACCTCTAGCAGATATTTATGCAAGGTGTAATGCTGCTATAGTTGAACCAGTAAGCTTTGATGAAGCTTCAAAATCACCTGATTGGATGAAAGCAATGGAGGAAGAGATCAATATGATTGAAAAAAATGAAACATGGGAGCTAGTTGAAAGACCACTAGACAAGAAAGTTATTGGAGTAAAATGGGTTTACAGGACTAAACTAAATCCAGATGGTTCAGTTAACAAGCTGAAAGCAAGGCTAGTTGTCAAAGGATATGCTCAACAATTTGGAGTAGATTACACAGATACCTTTTCTCCAGTTGCGAGGTATGAAACAATCAGATTGCTTATGGCAATCACAGTTCAAAATGGTTGGAAAATCTACCAATTGGATGTTAAATCAGATTTCCTAAATGGATATCTGAATGAGGAGATTTTCATAGAACAACCTAAAGGCTTTCAAAAGAATGAGAACGATGATAAGGTCTATTTTTTAAAGAAAGTTTTGTATGGATTGAAGCAAGCTCCAAAAGTATGGTATGGTCGAATTGATGATCATCTTGGTTTTACAAAGAGTTTAAATGAACAAACTCCATATGTAAAACAAGTAAAGGAAGAAATGGTTATCATATCACTTTATATTGATGATCTACTGATCACTGGCAGCAGCAAAAGATTAATTAGAGAAGTGATTGATGAATTGAAGAAAGTTTTTGAAATGACTGATCTAGGCGAAATGCATTACTTTCTTGGAATAGAAATTTATCAAGATCAGCAGAAAATTTTTATCTGTCAAAGAAAGTTTGCAAATAATGTACTAAGGCGATTCAATATGGAAAATTGCAAACCTGTTAACACACCATTAGTTCAAAATGAAAAGTTATTAAAAGAAGATGGTATAAAGAAGGTTGATGCAAAGGTTTACAGAAGTTTGTCTGGTTGTTTGTTATATTTAACAGCCACCAGACCTGATATTACATATGCTGTAAATCTACTGTCAAGATTCAGACATGAGCCTAGTGAATTACATTTTCAAGCTGCAAAACGAGTCTTGAGATATATCAAAGGAACTGATGAAATGGGAATATGGTTCAAGAAGTTAGAATTGTGCAAACTAACTGGCTACACTGATAGTGATTGAGCAGGAAGTTTTGAAGACATGAAGAGTACTTGTGGCTACATATTTTATGTTGGTTCAAGTATCATATGCTGGAATTCAATGAAATAGAAAATCGTGGCACAATCATCAGGTGAAGCTGAATACATAGCTGCTTCAGAAGCTAAAAATCAAGCAATTTGGCTAAGAAAGGTGTTCGAAGATCTGAAATTCAAACCAGAAGAAGCTACAGTTATCTATTGTGATAATCAATCCACAATTGCAATGGTGAAGAATCCAGTCTTTCATGGAAGAACCAAACATATTAAAATCAAATACCATTCAATCAGAGAAGCTCAAGAACAAAAGGAGATACAACTGGTACATTGCAAAACAGAGGATCAACTAGCTGACATTTTGACAAAATCCTTAGGCAAGGCTAAGTTTGAAATATTAAGATATAATCTTGGTGTTTCTAGTAAAAATGTCAAGGAGGAATGTTGAAATAATTGACATTCTTACTTTCACATATTTTGTTTTAATAGGCTTGATATTTTGTATCTTAAGTCTTAAGCTTGAGTGTTTAAATTGATAACTTAAATCTTTGTAAAAGTTATCTTTGTTAGATCTTTTTATAGACGGTTTAATAGTTTAGAAGGTTAAGAAATGCGTTTTTGTAAGTCTATAAATACCCCAAGTATTGTAATGAAAAATATGCTTCAATCTTCATTCTTAAACTTCTACAAAAACAGAGCAATTTTTTGTCCAGAAAAATAGAGCAAGACAGTAGCAATTTCGGTGAGTTGAGTGCATATACGATAAGCGTAGTGCAAATTCGGTAAGTACTCTGTTTTACACAAAAACAGAGTTTCCTTTGTCAAAATCGGTAAGTGCTTTGCTTATATGGTTACCCAAGTGTATATCTGGTAAGTTGAATTTAAATCTGATGAATTGAACTAAATTTCTTGGAGTGTTAAATCTGGTTAGCTTAATTTAAATCGGGTGAGTTCCACTCTTTGTTTCATAAATTCCAACACTTTTTTTATTCAGTTTTCGGATTTCCTTTCAGGATTGTGTATTCTAAACATATGCGACTTGGTTCAGCTGTGTCTCTAACCGGTGAGTTTGTATCCATAGACAACAATTGTATCGAGTTAAAATCAAACCATAAAGGTTGACAGTAAATGAGGTTATTTGATTATCGTCAGTTATGTCCTCCTTGTCTGAGTTTGAATCTCTATCCTCATCTTCACTCCATGTGATAGTCATTGCTTTCTTTGAACGAGATTTCTTCAGTATGTTAGCACATTCAAATTCTATGTGTCCATATTCCTCACATTCGTGGCATTGATACAATTTTGAGTTCTCTCCATAAATGTAGGTGTATTTTGCCTTGAATTGTTAAATCATTTCTTCTTCAGTGGTGGTGGTGATGTGAATTTCTTCCTTTTTGATTGTTCTTTAAAAATCTCCTGAATTGTTTGGTGAGCATGGCTATATTATGTCCATCAATTTCACTTTTCTCATTCTCAACCTTTTCTTTATTTTTGGGTTTGAAGGCAATTCTAGATCAATTTTATTTCTTTCTTCCATGAATATGAAGCTTATAAGTCATCATTGAACCCACATGTTCTTCTAACTTTATGGTTTTAATATCTTTGCTTTCTTCTACAACAATTACTTTGGAGTGAAATCAATCAGGTAGAGATCTGAGGATCTTCTTTACTATCTTACTTTTTGAGTACCTCTTCCCCAAAGTATATATTGAATTGGTGATATAACTGAGTTTGGTGTAGAAGTCCTTGAATTGTTCATCTTCTCTCATTGTCAATTGCTCGAATTTTAAGGTGAGCATTTGAGTTTGGATGTCTTCACAATGGAAATTCCTTCATGAGAAACTTGAAGTAGAGATCACAAGAAATTGGTTAGAATCCATAAATGAAAAAAATAGCATTTAAGGCGTTTGAATCTCAACTAGTATTATTAAAATTTGTACTAATCCACTCTTTAGCATTTGTTTTCTGTCTCTCTTCCTCATTTTCTATCACAGAAGGTATTTTGCATCCATCCATGATAGATTACCAAGCCTTTTCATCAAGGGGTTGAATATAAACCTGCATCTTGATTTTCCAATAGGAATAATTAGTCCCCGTCTAGGACAGGAGGTGCATAGGATGCTTTGTCCATATCTAGGTTTTTCCTGAATCACAATTTTTAAAAGTGAATTCACTTTGATATCAAGTGTAAATTCTGAAACCTAGATATATTAAAAATGAATTTTAGTTTTGCTACTATAATTCTGGATGACAAGTAGTTAGAACATTCTACAGTCAGTTTCTAACGATTTTAACTGCAATGTAAAGGATGTTACTAAGTTTGAACAGTTTTATCTAGATATAAAATTTAAATAACAAATTAAAACTTGAACGTCAGATATAACATGGTAAATCCCGAAATGAAAGATTCATTGGCCACATGCTGCAAGTAAAATAATCCACTAAATTAATTGATGAAAAATATAATAGTGTTCGATTTTGTAATTTTGGAAAATTAACAAAAAACAATCAAAAGAAACCTTGAACAAATCATCTTGTATCTTCTCCTTTTGACTTGTTGATGTGGAATAAAATTCACAGGTCTTGAGTGTATCACAAGTTTCATATTGTACTCGACTGCACTACAACTTAAATTTGGAATCAACATTGTTAACTCACGCCAAGTAGCTACATCAATGAATGAGATTGAATGTTTAGCATAATTTGATTTATATTCTCAAAATACTTTGAAAAAGACTTTAATTTGTGAAGCATTAGATTGGTATGCATTTCTTCTAAAATGGCAAAACTGCTTGCTGCTGGTTCACGAATTATTTTTTCAAAGTTTATGTAGCGACTAAGAATTCTTAAATAATATAAAATTATTTTTCTCGAAAAACATGTCGCTAAATTTTAAACCCTAACGTCAAAGTGAAAACGTGTTCGTCTAGCCGTTATAAAAGAATTTAAATTATTTCGAATCGAATTCATTTTCGAATAATTTTAAAGTATCGATTTCTTATTATTTTGTTTAAATCCGAATTTTAGTAAATTTAATTAATATATATATCTTATGATTATTTGAAGCCCAATTATTTAAAGTCCAATTAAAATAAACCCAAAATCGAAATTATTTATTTTAGCCCAATCCATTTAGGTCCAATTAGGAGATTCTTAGGCCGAAATTTGAAAATATTTACAAACCCAACTTCTTGGCCCAATTAGTTTCCTAGGGATTTGTGCGCTAGAAAATTCTATTCATAATAGACTCCATCTCCCTCCTCTCCTCACCATTCTAGCAGCCATTATTTTGGTAAGTCTCTCCCTCCCTCAATATCACTATGATTTCACCATTGGTGCTAGAACATTCATTTCTAGCATCAACAGGAAACCACCAACATCACCACCTCATTACACTACCAACAGCACCACCTCAGACTACCAAGCTCAACTACTGCAAAACACCAACAACAGTGAACTCACAAGCTGCAACAAAATGCAACCCTTTCACCAACATCACCAAACCGAGACCAATTCACCACCCAAACCACCAAGTCTACTGCTACCACGAAGCCAACCCAGCTGAAACCTCAACTGCAAATACACACACATGCCGCCAACAGGTTCACCTCACCATCACTAATCGAACCATCATCACCAAGCCAACACCCAAGCTGCCACTTCAATCCAGAACCAGCCAAACCCAGCTACAAGTAGTCACACAAACCCAACCAAACTGCAACCGACTGTAAGTGTTATGCCCTAGGTCCAATCAACTTTGGATATAAGCACTTTTAATGTATATATAACCGATACATATTTATGGCAAGATCTATTATTTAATTGAATTAATATTCTAATTAATTAAATAATAGAATCCGTAGATTCAAGTCTTGATGATAGATACAAATTACATATGACTGAATCTTAAATCGTTCGTGGTCGTATGTAATAACAAGACACGGATATCGTTATTGAGGATAGATCATCACGTGTGACATTTCTTACTTATGAAGTAAGTAGTTGATCTCACAAGCTAAAGTGTGGAGACACTTGAATGAACACGTGAATGTTTTGTTATAGAACAAAACATTGGAGACCCGCTGAGAGATTCCACATGGAAAACTATCTGAGTGTCAGTGGTTAATCTCTAACGTTCGGTAGTGGAATTGGTCCTTTGACTTGAGGTCATCATAGTGCCTTATATGAGGACAATCATGCTTTGGTGATGTCGGATATTGTTCTGTCAAGGGTCGCTAATACAGCATCGTTCGGGTATGTCAAGAATCATATGAAGGTTGTGAATGATCAGTAGATGATTCGTCACTCTTAGATAGTAAGAGATTATGATCTACATTTTATCCAGTTAAGTTGATAATGAAATCCTTGGCCAAGGTGAACTCATAATTCGAAAAGGAGTTTTCGACTTACATTGACTTAACAGTAGGATAAAAGATATGATCGATAATTGAGATTGACACATATCCATATCTCATAATTAATCGGATCATATTGACGAAAGGATTATAGTTTCACATTAAACGAACAAGTTTGGTTTTGTCATGCCACGTGACATTTCCCGTCACATAAATTGCCCTGACACATTGCTAGATGTCAATCTTGGACGACGAATGTGAATTGATGATAAATTAAAAGGGGTATTTTAATTTATCAATTTTGATTAGATCAAAGTAATAATTCACATCGTTAGGTATCGTGATCGGGAACCTAATGGGTCACACACAAAAGAGAACAAGAAGAATGAGATTTACCAATTAATTAATTGACAAGTGTTGGATAATTAATTAATTGGGTTGCTTATTAATAGGCCTGAATTAATTAATTGGATTAATTAATTCATGGACCGGATTTAATTAATTTGATTAATTAAATGTTGGACCGGATTAAGTTAAGAGATGATCCAAGCTCATTTGGACTTGTATTAATAAGCTGTTAGGGTTTGAAAAACTGAGGTGAATCATTCATTATTTTTGCTAACACGAGAAAAGAAAACCCTGGCCGTCATTCTTGTTCTCTATGTGGATCACCATTGGAGGCTGAACATCTTGGATTGCAGATCGTGATAATTAGAGTTCGTGAATCAGCAAAAGAGTTTGATGAATTCATCTAAGGTATTATTCTAAACACAGTTTCTATCTAAACATAATGTAGATCCTTGTTTGGGAATCGAAATTTGCTTTACTTCCGCTGCGCATGATTCAGTAGGTTCCCAACATCGACAGCCACCAACCACTACACCCAAAAATCGAACCCAAGCTCGCCCAAAACACCTCAACCGAATACAAGCTCGCCCCAAAATCCATCCCAAACCACCAATACCACCTCTTCTCACTGCCCAACTCAACCAGTCAGCTACAAAGCCACCACGCCACCATCACCTACCCAAACCCGAAACCAACCGCCCCCAAATCCACCTCAAACCACCACAAAAACCAAGAAATAGGAAGACCCAAGGACTTACCTCCTTTCTACTATCCTTTTCCAACTCAATTCCATCAAGGAACCCAACTGAATCGAGCCCAAGCCCCGTTTTCATTTTTGGACAGAACCAAAAAAAAAAGAGGAAGAAAAGAAAAAAACAACACCTCCACAACCACTCCACCCACGCACCGGTGCCCCCACGACGGTGGCGCTGAGGCCGCTTCGCCGGCGATCGGACCGGAAGAAGGGGGCAGAGCCCCTTCCCTACGACTATTCTCTCTCTCGCCTCTCTGTTATTCGAATTTGGAGAGAGAGAGAGAGAGAGAGAGTGATATGTATATTGTTTTAATTGTTTTAACTTTTTTGAAATTACCTTTTTAGCCCCCCTAAATTTTAAGTATTTTAATTTTAACCCTTAACATTTTATTTTCAGTTTTAATGAATTTCAATTTAATCACTATTTTAGAAAAGTTCAATTTCATCCTTAATCCTTTTATTTACAGTTTCATAAAATGTTCAATTAAGTCCCTAATTTATAAAATGTTTAATTTCGGCCCTTTTAGTTTTTATTTTCAGCTTTAATAGATTTACAGTTTAGTCCTTAACTTCTAAACGTTATTATTTTAGCTTTTAGTTATTATTTTCAGCTTTAATATATTTACAGTTTAGTCTCTAACTTCTAAAAGTTATTATTTCAACTTTAATAGATTTACAGTTTAGTCCCTAATTTCTAAAAGTTACTCTTTCGGCCCTTAAATTTTATTTTCAGTTTTAATAAATTTTCAATTAAGTACCTGAACTTTATTTTATCATTTTAAGTTATTTATTTCAGTTTCAATAATTTTCGATTAAGTCCCTAAACTTTATTTTATCACGTTAAAACTTCAAAGTTTCGAAATATTAATTCAAAACTTATTTTCTATTTAGGCTAGACGAAACGTACGGACGATTAAGAGCTTGAGATTACTTCCCGCTCCATTTTTGCACGTAACTCGAGATTATTGAGGTATACTCGCCTCCATTAATTCGTTTAAATTATAATTGCATATCTTACGTGAATTTACGTGATTTATATGCTTTATTGCATAAAAAGAGAATATGTCATATGAGATATATGATATAGTTATGTTTGCCATAACTTGTATGCTTTAATGCATGAGAAGAGACGGGTATCTCTTATGAGATAAGATGAGAATGTTATGCATAACTTATGTGCTTAAATGCATGAGACGAGACTACTCATACCCTAAGATTTTAAAGAGCCTATGATTTTCAAGAAAATGAGCTTATGATGATGATGTCACGTTATATATTGCATAAGTATGTGTTCAATTATTCTGTAAATTAATTATCGACGATGAGTCTACTGAGTATTTTTTCGAAATACTCATTCCGTTATTTTAACAATATTTACAGATTTCGGAGATGATCGAATGTGATGGGCAATGGTGGCATGAATTGAAAGTTGTAGTTATTTACTTACGAAATTTCCACATTTTGAACACTATTAACGTACTTTTTTATTTCGTTTATTTCAAAAACTTGAGATTTAAATTTTTAAACAATTATTCCAAGTTATTTAAATGAGTTTTGTTGCCATTGACAATTACCGTTATGAATGTGATGTGATTTTAAAAATTAGGTTATTTTCGCAAATTTTGATTATTAAAATTATGGCAAAAGATGATGATGTGCCAATCCGGGTTAACGGGACTCGAGGCGCTACAGTTTAATTCCATTCTTCATTAATTATCTTACTTATCGGTAAAGCAATTATTCAATTTAGGAATAAAATATTATCTAATAATCTGCAATATCACAATAACAAACCTATCATAAAAAATATTCAATTATCATAAAAGATTTCTTTAGATTTGTAGTAGGCTAATATAAAGTTGGGTGAATGCCTAGGGGCTATCCCTCAGCACCTAGGCGCCACATTGCTGATTTTTTTTTTCTCGAAAGTGGGTGCTTAAGCGCCCTGTCCAAGTGCTCAGGAGTCGCTTGACCCAAAATCGCGGTGCTTAGGTGCCCAATCTGTGTGCCCAAGCACCGGTCAATGTTTCAGCTCGGATTTGAATTCTAATTCATCTTTTAAAAGCCTAATTCCACTCCTACTCATTGAAGGACTTCAAAAAGGCATAAATAACACCCGAGATGCCACTTTTTAAAGAGAATTCAATGAGGGAAAAGCAAGATATAAAGAAAAAGATTGAATGAAACAACACGAAGAAGATCGATTTAACTCCAAAACAGTTTGATCTTTTTCTTCTCTATATGTTTTTATTATGAAATTGATAGTTCTCTTTTATCCATTATGAACTAATTATTCTATCTAAGGTTTGATGTAATCTATACTTGAGACTATGTTTTGATAATTTTTAGTTATTTCTTTAAAGTTTTCCGTTAAAGTTTATTTGTGTTATTTATTTTTAATGCTTTCAATTAACTGGTTATTGATTGAATGATTTGATTGTTTAAGTTTCAGCACTTGAGAGATGGAACTTTAAATATGAACATAGAATAACACAACCTAAATTTTATAGGTTTCGATAGAAAGTATAAACATTTTGAAACGATTCCACATAAGAACCACAAAACTTGATAATTCTAGATTTTTAATTCGAAGTAGAGATATTTGAACTGAAATACAGGAATAACTTTTACTCGATTCTCAAGAAAATGAGTAGAATTATATTAAGGTTCTTGCTTATAAACTTTGAAAAATCAAATTGGAAATAATTAGTGAATTGAGAAATATTGTTGATAGTTAGATGAAATAAAAACCTTGGGTTCTTCTTATATTGATTAATCCTTAAAACTTGCATTTTCTTTTAAGTTAGTCAAACATTCACGATAGATTTAGGTAAAAACATTGATCTTATAATTCAATTGTCTAGATAAAATAAGTGTTATTTTAAGTACTTAACAAAGAATTTAAATTTCAATTCCATTGGGTTCGACATCCTAATTTCACAGTTATATTACAAAACTTGACAATTGTGTACTTGCAATATAGACAACACATAACAGTCACTTATAGTGAGCCTTTAGTCGATGACTTCCAAGTCAGATGATTATAGGGTACCATGTTTTAGATATCCTTGTAGATTTAATCACTCGAGTCATAAATGTTACCAAAAAAAGTTTCACAATGAGATAATTTTGTTATGAAATGATTAATGCAATGCCTCTTATTAAACACTCATTCCCAAAAATCGACCATTAACTGTAAGATTTTCACCTAGTTTTCATTTTATTGGCCTTAGATAGTCCAAACAAAATCTAGCACACAAGAAATCCACATCTATCTCAATGTCTCACTACAACAGTTCAACCATCCCAAACTATCCTAAATTTAGTTTAAGGATGTATAATTTAGTAGTTATTTGGGTTTAGCAACTAAGGTCCACTATTTTTTCCAACCTATTCAAACTTTTTGAATCAAATCATCATTCATAAAGCAAAAAATAAATGTTGTCCGCAAAAATATTAAGTTTCACATGAATAAGCATAAATCAACCACGCCATGCTTTTTACAATTTATAGTTTACACACATAGTTTCAAATATATGTATCATAGTAGGCAATATTATTTAACCCACAAACGCAAACTAAAGCAATAATAAACCCGAAACATAATTATATATTTTTGTTTCAAGATTTCAGATTTTTTTCTTTTTTGCACACGAACAAAGCACATAAAACGGTAAAAATTATAATAGACATTACCCTAATGTCTAAAATTATAACAAACTACAGATAAAAATTAAGGGCAAAGAAGGGAACTAAGTACTCCCCTAGTATAAATTCTGTAAGTGGTAGGTGGACTAACATGAAAGTGCCGTATCACTTGCTATGTCTTTCCCATTATCTAGTGTGTTTAGGTGTCATATTCCTTCAAAATAAATAAAAATCAATCATTATGGAACAATTTATAATAAGACCCTAAAGGGAAATATGGGGATGAAGATACCCTATACTAATTAAAAGCAATAAAAATTACTAATTCTATACTCTAGAAAGAAAAATAAATAAAAGAGAAAAAATAGGCCGCCTCCCAATAACTACTTGTTTATAGTCATTAACTTGACTTTGGCAATTTGTATAATGGAATTCAAGAAAAAAGATATTGATGCCTTGCTTAGTTTGCTTTTTTTTTTTTTTTTCCCACTTTTCATCGATTCCGTAAATCTTTACGTTGCATATTCTATCCGATTCAAAATCAACTATGTAGACTTCTTTCTCCTCCTCGGGCTTAATTACAAATTCAATTGTTGGGCAATTGATAAAGTCAAAAGAATGCGTGTTAATTTCATTTTCATTGATTGTCATTTCTTCGCTTGTTTCCTTTGTAGGCACATACTCGTCTACATGCATGTAGCTTTCATTAGATTTGTCAATTGTTTGTTTTCAACATATTAAATATTGTTGAAATTGTAGAAGCATGAATCTCGGGAGGTTAATGCACGTATATATTGTATAATACAACCCATAACAAAATTTATAATATATTTCTTACATAAACATATTGTCCCCATCCATGTCAGGATTACTTATTATAAAATTTTTACTCGTTTGCCAACATTAGAATCATGCATGTATTGTTGAATAGTACTTAGAAGAACACCAAACACAATAGAAATCAGGTTGGGCAACCAAAATTGACAAAACAAAATAAATATAAAATTTTAAATCTTATATAGACCAATAAACTCAAATTGAACACTTTATTTCCTGGCAACGATACCAAAAACTTGTTCGGTAAAATCCTGCAAGCGTAAGGAATCGTTGACAAGCAATAATCTTGATGAGATAAAGTATGGTCCCACAGTTAATAAATTTCAATTCAAATCAACTAATTTTTTATGAAATTAAAATTATGTAAACAAAAGAGTTTCGCGATTGTGATTATCTTAAGTTAAGCTATGAATAATATAAAAGATTGGTTTTTGTATCAAATTATGGATGATTGTATTGTATTTCAAATCCACCTATTGCTATCTATTTCAATTCCTGATTTGTAATCTAATTACGTTCATGCATTCTTGGCAATTGATAAAACTAATGTATTTAACTTTATTTTCCAAGGAAATTCGCCATTTATGATTTTTGAAACTTTTTGTTGAACCAAAATCATTTACATCTTTTCTTGTCAAATCGAAAAAATTCTTTTTCGATTGAAAATCTTCACTTCAAAATGTGAAGTCATTTTGAAAAACAGAACAACAAAAACATGCACAATGAGGTCGTACAAAGTAATCCTAAGACCACATTATATACCATTCTAGATTTTCAGGGTTTCGTGAGATTCGATATCTCAATATCAAGGAACGGTCAAACGTGTCAAGTCCAAGTGTTCTAATCGAATAATCAATGCCATACGAATGTATGTCAATAAAAGAATTCATTTGTTCACACAATATAGTCTCACATAATGACTAAATGTCAATTAAACACAAAAGTCATTATCAACTTGCAATTAAATTAAACACTTCAAATAGGGAAAATATTTTTTTAATCATAGCATGAGTAATGGTTACCCCCACACGATAACACCAATACTAATCTCACCCCTACGCGATGACTCGCTAGTATTGTAATTTAAATGTGATAAGACGATAAACTAGAGTGGACCAAGCATGAAGGTCGTAAATATAAAGAGATGCGAATCTACCACTTTATGGCCATCACTATTCATCTTAAAGCCTCCAACAATTGCAATAACGAATCAAGCACAATAGAATCCTGAATGCGTAAAGGACAAAATCGTCCATAACAATAACTTTATCCAAAATAGAAATTGAACACTACCACACGCACCCACGCTGGAGTTCAATCCACCTTCGTCGACCTCACACGTCATCACCGACCTCATGCGCTGGTGATCTAGGCACGTCTCCATTTTCCCAAACTCCTTCTGGTTTGGCTGAAAAAATGAGTTTAAAAGTCCGATTTTTCACAGTTTTTAGCATGCTTGATTGCAAACCTACTTTCGTGCTTCTTGGAAACCATTATTTATTGTCTAACAACCAATTACCTACAAATGAAGAAGAAAATGATTTTATGAGTTAAGTGCCTAACTGTAATGTTATTGGTTTCGTTAGTACATCATGGTTTGTACTAGACTTGATTTAGCTTTCACTGTGAGTGTGTTAAGTAGATACACGTCTAATCCAGGTTCTAAACATTGGGAAGCATTAAAGTGGTTTCTTAGGTACTTAGAAGTACTTTTGATGAGGGGTTAGTTTGTAAGTCTGCTGTGGATGGTGTGAAAATTAAAGGGTTCATGGATGCTGACTATAGCAGTGATAGAGATAATATGAAGTTCATTTGTTCTTATGTGTTTACTTAGTGTGACTCTTGTGTGAGTTGGAAGTCTCAACTCCAACATATTGTTGCTCTATCTATTACTAAATTTGAGTATATTGTTGCCACAGAAGCTATTAAAGAAGTTTTTTTTTTTGGTTTAGAGGCATGCTTAATAAACTGAGTGCTCTAAATGATAATGTGATAGTATACTCTAATAGTCAATTTTCCATCATTTGTGTAAGAAACATGTGTTTCATGAACGTGTTAAATGTATAGATGTTAGATTATATTTTATTAGAGATGTAGTGTCTCGAGATTTGATAAAACTCGAGAAATTACATTCTTATTATAACCCTACAGACATGGCCACTAAGGTGCTCTCTCTGGTAAAGTTTAAAAGTTTCCTTAACCTTCTAAACATATGTAAAGGTATGTGACGTTTTAGTTTTGATTGAAATCACATTGTATGACTATGAAACTTGTTTTTCTTTTTGCATGTAGAGCTTTGTTAGGTATTTTGACACCAAATTAACCTCGGGTCGATAATGAATAATCGGTACGGATATTAGATTCAATTAGCTGAATTGAAAACTTAAAATTGAGTGCCCTTAAGTGCTATTGGGTTGAAAATCACACTTGTTAGCACAAATTACAAAGAAGGACCAAGAACACTCAACGACCTCGACTCATTACTTGACCTATTATTATTACATAAATATAGGTGTGTGTCCTTCATTTTTTGATACAACATATCTTCCTTGGCCATTCTTGAGACCTCTGGCTGCTTCTTTTTCTCTTTCATTTTGTACCTTACGACTGTTTGCTGTTTATTGTTTTGTTGCACCCACTATTTTGCTCCCTTCGTGCACATCTTCAACTAGGTTTCAGTATCCCTTGTGGTCAATTTTGAGTAGGTAATCTTAGTCCAATTTGTCTGGTGTTGTCGTATGGTTTCTGGTTCTTTATCTAAGCCTCGATCCATCCACTTTTGGAGCCAATCCATTGGAGCTTGATAGGAAAGTTGGGTAATCTTGTTCCAATTTGTTTTGCATGTAAATATAGATCTTTTTCCTATTTTTTAATTGCACATTCTCCATATCACTATCACAAAATCTATTTTCCCCAAAAAATGGGGCTTAAACATAGCTTAAAACTCATAAAATCTCTAAATGAACGATCACATTACTACCATTTCCACTACTCGCCCATCTCATTTCTCTCTTATATACCTACTATATGCTATATCTATGTAATACCCCGAACTTCACATTACACCTTTGGCTAATATGATTCATGTATGCTATTTATAATGTTATTTGCATCAATTTTCCTAATTGCTTTCTTTTAAAAATGGCATATTTGATAATTGAGAGATTGAGATCTTTATATGGTGTTATCCTTCGACTTCTCGACCTAGGTGATGAATTCTACATTGAGCTATGATAGAAAAACTAGGTTAATCTAGATGTTGGAGATTGACGTGTTAAGCAATTGAAATCTTGAAAAAGCTGGCATTAGTATAGATAAAGATTATAACTTTCCATTCAGTTGATCATGAAGTGACATGATCACTACGAAATAATATAGGTTTTATATGACGTTATAAATATTGAGGTGCGAATTGTTGAAATTGGTCGAAAATCGGGTGTCAATCGAGTAAGTAATTAAATGAACGGTTAAGGAATTAACACTATAAAATATTTTGGGATCTTAAGGTAGGTAAGATGGATTGTAGAGACATTAAAATAAGCTAAGGACACTTGATTTGTACCTGCAAGGATAGAGGTGAAATCAATTTTTTACTACAAGGGACACCTTATGCTTAATACACATCATGTTTGTCGATTTGTCCTTGTAATGGTCAATTCCTTCACCATTAAGCATTAGTCACGTTTATAGCTCTCTTAAGGCTTTATATATTCAGTATATTATCCTTAAGTTTCATACAAATCCTCCAAGGATAGGTACAAAATCAGAATTTAACCAAAAGAAGTCACCTCATGCTTGGGAGACTTGTCATTCTACCATCAATTCCTTCAACATTAAGGCTTCTACCACGTCCTCCATCCACTTGATACTTAATATAGGATAGATATATATCTTATAAGTCACATATGGATCCAAATATGATGAGGGAAAAGTCAAATATTGCAGTATGAAGCCACCTCTTGCTTATCACATGTTAACATGACTGCATGAAGTATTTTCTTAATCCTTAAGAAAGATTCACGACCAAAACCCCTTTAGGACTCTATAAATACCCCATATTAAGATATTTTACCCCTTCAAGTGATCCCCAAGTGAAAGAGTAAGACAATAAACGGAGGGAAGCAGAAACAAGTAGCTAGGAATTGAAATCTAGGATATGTGAGTTTAAGTCTTAGTTTTGAAGGTTGTTTCATTGTTTTCTTAAGGCGTTACAATCTTGTGAACTTTTGAAATTGCTTGATATTATGTTGGGGTTGGTGTTGGGAATGTTATTATGGTAAAAAGAAAGAAAATTGTCGGAGATATATGGAGTGAAACAACTAAGGACAGAAATTGATTGGTGGCATAATAAGTAATGGAAACCTAAGATCATAATCGGGAATGGTCGGGTTCATCGTGTTATAAAAAGGACTCAACTTGAGGTTGAAAACCCTATACTTGTGGTAAATTCATGAAATGTTTATCTTTACATATATGTTGTATAAATGTGTTTAATTTTTGGATAGGATTGAATGTGATTAAGGGTGCAAAAAGATGGAAGAAACGGGATAGGCAGCTACTAAAATGCAACAAAAAGCTTATGTCTAATTTGGTAGTTTGCATAGTTTCAACCTTTACATGTCCATTAATTATCTCTTAGGTATGGAAAATACATTTTAAGGAGTGCGATGTGGTTAGACAACAATTGGATAACGTTGACGTTCATAATAGGACTCGAGAAATATTGTGATTTATAGGACTATTTTGCATTGCAATCAGTAACTTGAATTTTTAATGTCATGTAAATTATTTTGGCTTGAGTGGATGTAGCACGGGATTGTGTGTCTGTTAAGATTATCAAATTGAGGATTGTGTTTAATATTAGATGGTAAAACAAGTGATTTTCCGACTTTAAGTGGAAAAGAGAATCGATTTACGCTCCGTAGAAGCACACACACACAAGAGCAAAAAGGTAAGTGGAAATCCATTTGCAACTACGATGCAATAACATAGTGTTTGTGATATGGTAGTGTTGAAATATTTACATAACTTTGATATGGAGCTCATTGTATATCATTTGATGGTTATGATCATTAAGTATGTTACTCACAAGCATTTTCATGTGCATGCACGACATGATTGTAACATTGAGCTTTTTTCATAAAATATTTTATTGACCACTACTAGGACATCGAGGCATCTGAGACATGCTTATATGATATGTTTTGGCACCACAGGTGATACTTTCTAGTTGATTGCAAAGGTGGATAGAGGACGTGCCTTTGGTAATCACAGGAGGGTGGACCACTCGACATGCCTTTGTGATACTCTGATTATTGGCGTTGTCGTGTGGGATACTTCCGATAACCTAAGAATATCTAATCAAGAGGGGGTGAATTGGTTTTTGAAACTTTTTCGACACTTAGTCTCAAAACAATTTGATACACAAGATATAAGTGTAAAGTATGAAACGAGAATTAAATATGCAAGTTTGATAACTTAATTCAAGTATAAATATAGCACAATATAAATGACAATGTAAAGTAAAGTGCGATAATGTAGAGATAACAAACCGATTTAATGGGGCTCGATACACAATGTGTTCTACGTCTTCGTTACCAAATTCTCCGTCACGAGCAAAGCCAAATGTACTACAATGGTAACTTACAAACAAGGAGTACCAATCCTTAAGTGACTTACAACAATTATCACTTATCTTTATGTGACTTACAACAAGAAACACTTATCTGTGACTTACAACAAGAAGCACTGTTCGTGAGATTCCACAAGTGTACGAATCGTGACAAGTAATAAAGTAGATTTTTTTAAGGTCCGAATATCGTCCCACAGAGACTAGTATTTGCTATAAAGTTTTAAACTAATATAGTTTCAATTTAGATTAAAAGGTAACTAATAATCAAATCAAGTTTTATTTTCAAAGCAAAATTCTAAGAAATAAAATGACGAACTCAAATTGAAAACTGGAGAAAAAATTATGTGATTAGATAGTTATGATTTGTGATTTCACACATTTATCATACATTTAAATCCAATTTATTCAGCCATTTTTCATACGTGCCAACGATTGAATTAACCTATTGTATTTAGTGATCTCTCTCAAGCAACACTAATTCTATTCATATGCCTGAACTTACTATATCTCTATGTAAATCTACACACATATAAACACATTAATCTATAGGAATTCAACAAAGATCGCATAGATTATAATTATCTCTCGACCTCTTATAATGTCTATGTCAATTATTGCACGAGCTAGAATTATATATCACCTACCAGTCTCAATATTATTCCCTAAATCAATTAATTGTTGCGCAGACAATTAAAGCATTAAACACAGAATAATTAATTAACAAGTATTACAATGACATGAAAATTTTGATATTAAACATATAATAAAAACCTAAATTACATCATCAATCCTAACATAAAAATATTTAGCCAATCATAATGTTATATTTAAACATGGAAAAGTGGAAATAAATCACTAAAAATTGACAAAACATGATTAATTCTTGATATCTGCGTGTATATATATTTCTGCAACAGGTTCCTTTTTTATTCCAATGCAGCCGTCCTTGTTTGACTTCAAAATCAAATTTCTGCCTTTTCTTTGCATATATAAGTATCAATTCACCACCTTTTGTGTGTATGTATCAATTAGCATGATTTTTGACTTTTCAATTCTCTCCTTTGCTGCCCAGAAAAGTGTCCGGCCACGTGTGCATTAATATATATATCAATTTTGGTTGTTTTCTTCCAATTGCCCAGAAATGTGGCTTTTATTCAATTTATGCAGCTCATCTTCTCCCCCAAAACTGCCTGTGTTGCGTGAATATCTATATATCCTCCAACCGCTTCAATTTCTGTAGGTATATATATCTTTATATACCTAATTTTCAGTAGCCAATACCTAATTAAATTCATTCTTCAATCCAAGTCCAACAACTTTCATGTAGTGCAAGTTGATCCTTAAAATAAATTTATTTGTGCAGTCCATATCAATGTAGTCCTTGTACTTTAGATTTTGCCATTTTTTATGCTATTTTGCATTCTTTTCTTCAATTTTTCAATAAATATAAAGTTTTACCTACAAAGTACAATTTAACATAAATTAGGTTGAATTTTATTCAAAAAACAATAAAATATCATAATTTAGGGCCACGAATAAGTATAAAAGCTACATTTATCAAGCACCCATCCTTAACAACAATCGAGTTTTCATAAGACTCTCGAAACCACCAAAGTATAAATGAAAATTTTACAATTGAAAGAACTCTCTTAACAAATGATATACAAATGATATAATCAAGTCAAGTATTTAGAGAGTTAGGATAACACTTCAATAGATAGCAAATAATAAAGCTCAAGTATTTATGATGAAAACATTGATGAATGATTGATAATGAAAAAGTTTGTATTTTTGTATCAAAGTTTTCAAACCAATAATCTCTCTTAACAAATAATACAAGTTAAGTATGAAGAAAGATTTACACTTAAATCAAAGTGTTGGCAAAGAAAACTTTTATCAAAGATGAAGAATATATGAAGTTGTGAAAAGTTCTTTGCAAAGTAAAATTCTTGATAATATGAATGAAATAGATTGAATTAATCAAGAAATTCTTTTGTAATAAATGAAGTAGAATTTAGACTCAAGTAATCTTAATGATTTTCAATAAATAAGCTCTTGAAAAATCTTTTGTGAGTTGGTAGAATTGAATGCAAAAGAAATGGATATTTATAGAACAAAAAGAGACTCTCGGGTAAGTTCGGTTGACCAACTTTCGGTCGACCAATTTGAATATAGTCGTTTCAAGATTACCGTTGGACTTTTGGTTGACCAAATTTTTATTTATTTATTTTTTAAAAACTATTTCATATTATGAATGAAAAATATTTTTATGCAAGTGATGGATTATGAAAATAACTTGAGCTTTATGCACTTGCTAAGAATAGAAGGGTTAATACCTTTACATTTAAATTTCAAAAAACTACTTCTAAGCTTTAATTTTCAAAAGTTCTTGTTCTCTTTGAATCTCATTTGATTGCTTGTTCTTCAATGGATGAAGATTTGACTCTTTGAATACTTAGGAAGATATATTCATGAAACACTCAAGAGACAAAACTTGTTAAAAACATAAGTGTATTGTTTGTTATAATCAAAACAAGTGAAGCTATATTAAATCATATGTCAACAATTTTCCCTTTTTTTATTATAATAAACAATATGTGATTTGTAATGATTTGTAGAAATATGCAAGACACATTGATGAGAACCATGTTTATATCATATATAGCTTGATGTTCTAGAGACATGCATTTCCACAATTCATTTACATAGTAAATCACAACAAGAAGTCATCAAACTTAATAGAAATAGTTGAACTCACAAATTCCATAAGAATAAGTCACAAATACATAGTTCATAACAAAATGGAAATAATAAGTCACAATAATTACAATCACATATATCTTCATTTCCCCCTTTTGGCATCATCAAAAAGCATGGGAACAAAGATGCTATAATAAATTCCCCCTTAGATAAGGCATATGTGCAAGTTAGGAAAAACAAGTGAAAGTAATCATAGGTCACGACATAAAAAAGTAAAAACATGAGTTCAAAAACAAAAATAGAGCTAGGAGACAATGTTTTAATCTTCGGCCGGTGGAGGAGGCCCTTGAGAAAAAATGGAATACGTGTGCAAAGAAGGTCTCTTTAGATAAACTCATTTGCTACATACGTTGATCAAGTGCATTGACGGTAGTAGTGAGAGAGTCAATCCAGCCTTGTAGGGTGTTGGAATGATCTACGGTCATATATTGGCCGGGCGTTGGTGCTACATGTTGAGTAGGACCCTTATGATGTGCTCGAGGATAATCATCACCGTCACCACCATGACTACCCATTCCTTTTCCACGTCTTCTAGAGTGAATGGCCAAGTAGTAGGCCTGAATTATTGTCGAAGCCTTGAGTATGACACACCCATTGCCTTTAACAATTTTCATGCGTTTAAGGGTGTTGAGAATAATAACATCTGTGTGTTTGGGATTAAGAAAAGGTTCATTGTCTAGTGGCACATTGAAATGTTTAAAAACTCTTGTAAGAAGCATGCCATAAGGTAAGCCTAGGACTATAGGGAACTCGTGGATTTGTCGAATGTGCTTCAAAAGAGGTAGGGAAAGTCCAATTACGACCAACGAGGAAGGAGACAAGAATGAACAAGTCGAGGTGATGAACCTCTTCAAAATATCCACTCCGAGGAACTATAGTATGAGCAATATCATGGTGAAGAATTTTGCATGGTATAGTAAGGTGATGTAGGTTTAAGGTCGTTGTGGTGGTAAGTGGTTGATCGGTGACTCGACAACAAGCTTCGAGTTCGTCATAACCCTCAAAGCAAACGGGATAATGATGAATATAGGCAAGGTCTACACATTCCCCTAACCCAAATATTTCCCTAATGGTATTCCTATCGAGTTTAATATGTTTTTCTTTAATAGTGCAAGTGACAAGGAGTGAGTAAAAGGAGAGATCTTGGTAAAATTCACGAATTAAATTAGGATAAATATTTTCCAAGATAGTAGCCACATTTGTTCAACCAATATTCTCAAAATATTCATCTATCCAAAAGGAAGGAGATCTGTTAGAGAATTCAAAGAAATCAATGGACTTACCGATTAGAATGGAACAATCGGCAAAACGGTCGGGCACGGGTGTGTCAACTTCAACAATTGACGAGCTTGCTTCCCCCTTCTTTGATTTCTTCTTTGGAGACATGGGTATTTTTGGAATTTTTTATTTTTTGGTGATTGTTTTTTATTTTTCAAAATTTTTGAGAAAAACTAGTAAAAATGATGGGAAAAGAGTGGGTAATAAACTTTTGAAGTGGATTAATGCTTAAAAATCATTTGTAATGAAGTTTTGAAAAGAAAAGCACAATTTTTGAGTTAAAAAAAAAATTCAAAAGCCTAGATCTTGAAATAGAATAAAAACTTGAGATTTGATGGTGAAATTGATAGATTTAGTAAAAACTTGAAGAAATTTTGGTGTAGAAGATGAAAATTGTGAGGTATTAAGAGAGAGAGAGAGAGAGAGAGAGAGAGATGAGAGAAATCGAACCTAAGGCCTGAAAGGATGAAGTTCTAGTAAGAGATAAGAGATTCTGGTGTTGAAGAAAGAGAGAGAGATAGATAGAGATAGAGGAAAAAGAAAATAGTAATCGACATTCTGGGAATTTCGGTCGACCGAAACGGTTCGATCGATAATCTTTTTGTTCGCCTCAGTCAATTTTGGCAGATCATGTTTAGTCGACTGAAAATAATAAAATTAATCAACCGAAAAAGTATATACTGAATGTATTTTCATTTTTAAACATATTTAACACATTTAACCACAAATTTCGAATTCATCGATAATATCTAAGCCTCTACGAATGTAAGAAAATCTGTCGAGAGCTAGAGGTTTGGTAAGAATGTCGGACAATTGTTTATCGATACTTACAAATTTCAAATAAATATCACCTTTTTGCACATGATCTCTAAGAAAATGATGTCGAATTTCGATATGTTTTGTGCGAGAGTGCAAGATAGGATTTTTAGACAAATTTATAGCACTAGTGTTATCACACATAATAGGAGTATTTTCAAAAGTTAAGCGATAATCGCTAAGGGTTTGTTTCATCCATAAAACTTGAGCACAACAACTAGCGGCCGATATGTATTCGGCTTCGGCGGTTGATAGTGCAACGGAATTTTGTTTTTTGCTAAACCATAACACGAGAGCAAAGCCTAGAAAGTGACAAGTTCCACTAGTGCTTTTTTGATCAATAGTGCAACCCGTCCAATCAGCATCCAAATAGCTAATGAGGTCAATGAGTGTGCCTTTTAGATACCAAAGGCCTAATGTTCTTGTACCACATAAATATCTAAAGATTCGTTTTAAAGCACTTAGATATGATTCTTTAGGATTGGATTGAAACCTAGCACATAATCAAACACTAAACATGATATCGGGTCTACTAGCGGTTAAGTAAAGAAGAGATCCGATCATACCTCAATATTTTGTTATGTCAATTAAGGTGCCGTTTTCATCTTTATCCAATTTGAGTGATGTATTCATTGGAGTATTCATCGGTTTCAAGTCTTCAAAATCGAACTTCTTGAACATGTCTATGATAAATTTTGTTTGACTAATGAAGATGCCTTCATTAGTTTGTTTGATTTGAAGTCCAAGGATTACTTTAGTTCTCCCATCATGCTCATTTCAAATTCGTTACTCATACACTTTGCAAACTTTTCATAAAGAGAAATATTAGTTGCACAAAAATAATATCATCAACATAAATTTGTACAACAATCATGTCATCATTTTTGGTTTTGATAAAGAGTGTAGTGTCCGCATTTCCTATTTGAAAACCATTTAAGATAAGAAATTTACTCAATCTTTCATACCAAACCCTATGAGCTTGTTTCAAACCATATAGAGCTTTTCTAAGTTTAAACATTTTTTTTTCGGAAACTTGTGATTTTTGAAACCGGGAGGTTGTTCAACATAAACCTCTTCTTGAATGAAACCATTTAAAAATGCACTCTTAACATCCATTTGATAGAGAGTAAAACCTTTATAAAAAGCAAAAGCGAGAAGCGTGCAAATGAACTCTAATCTAGCAACCGGTGCGAAAGTTTCTTCGAAATCTATAGCTTCTTCTTAATTGTAACATTGAGCCACTAATCTAGCTTTGTTACACACAACAATACCATTTTTATCTCGTTTATTTCGAAAAACTCATTTTGTACCAATAATGGTTTGATTATTTGGTCTATCAACCAAATCCCAAACATGATTCCTCTCAAATTGATTTAATTCTTCTTGAATTGCAAGAATCCAAAACTCATCAAATTCGGTGATGCGAACCTCGTAGCAACGGTGACTACGAAACCCACAACAAGATTGATGCGGAACCCAAGAATGCCAATTAAATCCGGTTTTGGACTTGAACCCAACGAAATGAACCAAAAAACCAAACGATAAAAGAAATGCGTTGAACCCCTTGATCACAAGATGAAGAACCCAATAATCCGATGTTTGAATGCCATAAGATTCAGATCTTGATAAATTCGATAGTTGTTCAATGGAAGAACAATGAAAACATTAGCCTTTCAATTCAAAATTGTTAAAAAGTCCTAATACAATAAAAGTTTGTGGCATTTATAGCAAATCCTAGAAACTAGGTAACACATGCATAATCTCATAAATAAGGTAAGGAATTGACTAAACATAGAATTCTATCAATTATGAAACGCGGAAATAAAATATTATGTCGAAATTTTGGCATATGCGATTTGCATGCGGTATCATAGGCCGTATGAAATTGCCCTTGTTGCTTGCGGGTGGTGTCTATGCGATCGTATAGCTTGGGTAAATATATGGTCACATATTTACTCATTTCGCCTCTATCTTCAGTTGCTTGAATCAAGTTCATCCATCCCAGTTTCGGCCTCGACCCTAACATGGAACTTGCCCCATTCTCTGTCACGATCGCCATATTGCCAACCTTAGCTTGAGTAAGCAATGCTATTGCTTCTTGCACTCGTTTCACCCTTGATCGAGTTATCGGTCCTTCGTCAACTATCAATGGATCTTTCCCCATACTTGTCATTGTTCCAATAGCACTTTGGATCATATCATCTACTCCCTCTTCGAAAGAATTTGTCCTCGAATCTGTACCTGCATCAAATAGAGATAGATCAACAACATTAAATGTAGCTAAAACATTATACTCACCTAGGAAATCCATTTTGTAGGCATTATCGTTGATCCTCTCGATGATCTGGAATGGACCATCCCCACGCAGTTGCAACTTAGACTTCCTCTAATCCAGAAAGTGCTCTTTTTTGAAATGTACCCAAACCCAATCTCCAGGTTCAAATGTCAAGCGCCTTCTCCTTTGGTTTACTTTCGTTGCCACGAGCTTACCCTTTTCTTCAATTTGCTTCTTGACTTTCTTGTGCAAGGACTTTACCAACTCAGCTTTACACTAACCATCCAAGCTACCTTGTTCATTGACAGGCAAAGGTAACAAATCCAAAGGTGTTAGTGGGTTAAACCCATAAACAACTTCAAATGGCGAAAACGAAGTAGTAGAGTGTACAACTCTATTATAAGCAAATTCAATAAAAGGTAAACATTCCTCCCAACTTTTCAAGTTCTTATTGATTACTGTACGAAGCAATTGAGTCATGGTTCGATTAACTACCTCGGTTTGCCCATCGATTTGTGGATGACAAGTAGTAGAGAACAACAATTTAGTGCCTACCTTACTCCACAAAACACGCCAAAAATGACTCAAAAACTTAACATCTTGGTCTGACACTATGCTCCTAGGGATTTCATGCAAACGTACTATCTCCCTAAAGAACAAATCAGCAACATTGGTGGCATCATCGGTCTTGTGACATGGTATAAAGTGTGCCATTTTACTAAACCTATCCACCATGACAAAAATTGAGTCCCGACCCCTTTTTGTCCTAGGTAAACCTAACACAAAATCTATTGAAATATCTACCTAAGGTTCACTAGGTATAGACAAAGGAGTATACAAACCATTAGATAAAACTTTAGACTTAGCATGTTTACAAGTTATGCATTTTCCACAAACGCGTTCTACCTCAATTCTCATTTTAGGCCAATAGAAATGTTCCCCTAGTGTATCTAAGGTCTTTTGTACCCCAAAATGACCCATTAACCTCCATCGTGTGCTTCCCTTACCAACAATTCACGTATAGAACAGTTTGGAACACACAACTTATTCTCCCTAAACAAATACCCCTCATGCTTATAAAATTTATCGATAGCTCCCTTGTTACATGATTCATAAATGTTAGAGAAATCAAAATCACTCACATACATGCCTTTAATGTGTTCAAAACCAAGCAAACGTGTACTTAAAGAATTTAGAAGCACATACCTTCGAGATAACGCATTCGCCACCACATTTTCCTTACTTTATTTATACCGGATGACGTATGGAAACGACTCTATAAACTCCATCTACCTCGCGTGTCTTTTGCTCAACTTACCTTGACCTCGCAAGTGCTTCAATGACTCATGATCAGTGTGTATCATGAACTCCTTAGGCCACAAATAGTGCTGCCAAGTCTCCAGTGCTCGAACAAGTGAGTACAACTCATTGTCATATGTGGGATAGTTCAAAGTAGCCCCATTCTGCTTTTCACTAAAATAAGCTACATGCCTTCAGTCCTGCATCAATATTGCTCCAATACCTATATATGATGCATCACACTCAATCTCGAATGTTTTGTCAAAGTTAGGTAGTGCCAAAACATGGGCCTTAAGCAGTCTATCCTTAATAATATTAAATGCATGTTCTTGTGCATCACCCCATTGAAAACCTACGCTCTTCTTAACAATTTCAGTGAGTGGTGTAGTGATTGTGCTAAAATCCTTTACAAACCTCCTATAAAAACTAGCCAGCCCATAGAAACTCCTAACTTCAGTTATACTCGTATGTGTTAGACAATCTTTTATAGCTTTAATTTTCTCCTCATCCACTTCTACTCCATTAGCCCCAACCGAAAATCCTAGAAAGACTACCTTCTCCATGCAGAAAGTACACTTTTTAAAATTGGCATACAAGCGTTCTTTCCTTAGCACTACAAGCACACTACTTAAATGCTTCAAATGTTCTTCAAGGGTTTTGCTATAAATTAAAATGTCATCAAAATAAACTACAACAAATTTACCTATGAAAGCACGCAACACATGGTTCATCAATCGCATAAAAGTGCTTGGTGCATTAGTGATACCAAACGACATAACCGACCATTCATATAATCCATATTTAGTTTTAAATGTCTTTTTCATTCATCATCCTCCTGCATACGGATTTGATGATACCCCCTTTTAAGATCAATTTTACTAAAAATACAAGCACCAGGCAGCTTATCTAGCATATCATCTACCCTAGGGATAGGGTGACGATACTTTACCGTTATATTGTTGATAGCCCTACAGTCCACACATATCCTCCAAGTCCCGTCCTTCATTAGCACCAATAGGACAGGTACATCACATGAGCTCATGCTCTCCATCACGTAACATTTGCTCATCAATTCCTCAACTTGCCTTTGAAGCTCATTCGTCTCCTGGGGATTGCTTCGCTAACTATGCGGTCGCATAGTTACTCAATTGGCCTCCGTCTTATGTTACTTGAATCAAGTTCATCCATCCCGATTCTGGCCTCGACCCCAACATGGAACTTACCCTATTCTCCGTCACGATCGCCATATCGCCAACTTTAGCTTGAGCAAGCAATGCCATTGCTTCTTGTACTTTTTGCCCTTGATCGAGTCATCAGTCCTTCATCAACTATCAATGGATCTTTCCCTGGACTTGTCATTGTTCGAACGACACCTTGGATCATATCATTCAACTTCTTTAAAATTCTTTGGTTCAATTTGAGAAATGAAAGCACAATTATTTAAAAAAAATTTGGTAGAATTTCTAGTACTTACACCTTTGGAAGGATCACCGATGATGAGCTCCTTTGGATGCGAGGGAACAAACTTCCATTCAATGGGAAGTGTTGGATCATTTTAATTTTCGGAAGTTTCTTCTTCTCCTTGTTGAGGAATTTGTTCTTCCAAGTCTTTATCTTCAACTTTTTTTAGGATCTTCCTTGTTTTGATCTTGAATATTTATTTGCTCAAGAGGAAGTTCCAAATCTACATCGACACCTTTCTCTTGATCAAGAGAATTAGTTTCATCAAAAGTAACATGCATGGATTCTTCCACTACAAAAGTTCTTTTGTTTAAAACTCTATAAGCTTTGCTAGTAGGTGAATATCCAACGAAAATTCCAACATCGGGTTTTGGATCAAATTTTCCTAGAGTTTCTTTTGTATTAAGTATAAAACATTTGCAACCAAAAACTTTAAAATGACTAATGTTGGGAACTCTATTTTTCCAAAGCTCATATGGAGTTTTGGTGATTGTACGACTTACCACTCTATTCATAATGTAGCAAGCGCTGTTAACGGCTTCGGTCCAAAAATATTTGGGTAAGTTATTTTCATTTAACATGGTCTTAGTTATTTCTTGCAATGTACGATTCTTTTGTTCTACTACACCATTTTGTTGAGGAGTTCTAGGAGCCGGAAAATTATGTTCATATCCATTTTCTTTACAAAAGTCATCAAAAGCAATATTATTAAATTCTCAACCATGGTCATTTCTAATGGTAGTGATAAAATATCCATTTTCATTTTGAACCTTTTTACAAGAATGTTTAAATACTTTTAAAGCTTCATTTCTCAAGTTAAAAAACAAGACCTAAGTGAATCTTGAGAAGTCATCAACGATGACAAATGCACAGTGCTTGCCCCTTAAACTTACAATTTTAGAGGGTCCAAAAAGATCCATTGAAGAAGTTGTAAGGATTTTGTAGTTGTTGCTTGGTTTTGAAAGAGGTTTTAGTTTGTTTTTCAAATTGACAAGCATCACAAATTTTGTCCTTTTCAAATTTCAGGTTTGGTAGACCTTTAACAAAATAATTTTTTGAGATTTTTGAAATTAGGTCTATACTTATATGACCCAATCTTCTATGCCATAACCAAGTATCATCTTCAAAACTTGACAAACATTTTAATTCCTTTTCAAATTTAATATTGATGACATAAACATCTTTACATCGGCTACCCATGAACAACACCTTTTTCGATGTAGCATCCTTAATAAGGCATTTCGAAGAATCAAATTTGATATGATAACCTTTATCATATAATTGACTAATACTTAGCAAGTTATGTTTGAGATTATCTACTAACAAAACATTTCAATAGATGGAGATAAGGATTACCAATATTTTCAATACCCATGATTTTTCCTTTGGCATTATCTCCAAATGTGACATGGCCTCCATCTTTCCTTTTGAAACTTGACAATAATATTTTGTCTCTGGTCATGTGTTTTGAGCAACTATTATCCAAGAACCAATTGCTCTTTATCTTTAAAGGCACCTACAAGAGTTGATTCAAAATTTGATCTTGGTACCCATTTAACTTTGGGTCCTTGATAGTTAGTGCTAGTGGACATTTGAACCCACTTATTTCTTTGAAAATGTAATTTCTTTTTGATTGAGTAATTAAAAGCTACATGTCCAAATTTGCTACAAAAACTACATGTAATGTTAGAAACTTTGACAAACATGTTTTCAAGAAATTTTTGTTTTAAAGAAGGTTTGTATCCAATGCCACTTCTATTAAAGACACATTTTTGTTTCCCAAGTATTAACTCAGTTTTTCTTTCCTTGTGTGAATTTGTGTACAATGTTGGTTAAATCAATGACCTTTTCTTTTAGGGAAACATTTTCTTTGATTAGAAGTTCATGATCACCATTTTCCTTCTCAAAATCCTTTTGAGTTTCTAAAAGCTTTTTGGTCTCATTTTCAATAAAATATGTTACTTTTTGAGGGTAGAGTGTTTGAGAGAAAGTTTTTAAAAAGTACTAATAATTTCATCATATGAAGTAGATAACTCATCATAAGAAAGAGTGTCATTTGTGTTTACCTTATCCTCTATGGCCATGAAGCGCATGTTTGCAATTTCATCTTGACTTTCATCTTCTTTTTGCTCATCATCACTATCATCCTAAGTAGCTCGTAGAGCTTTCTTCTTGAAGAATTTTCTCTTGTTCGGACATTCGGTTCTTTTGTGGCAAGGTTTGTCACAATCATAGCAAACAACCTTCTTGTTCTTTTCCTCATCTTTGTCTTCTTTCTTTTGGAATCTATGGTTGTTGCGAAAGCCTCTCCATTTGTTGACAAGTAGAACAAGATCATTAAGTTCCTCATCACTCTTGCTTGAGTTTGAGGTTTCTTTATCATTTGATGATTTCAAAGCTATTTGCCTTCTAGGAGAAACATTATTTTCTTCCTCTTTTACTTTTTTTGATTTCTTCTTTGTTTCGGCATGATTTAGTTCATAGGACATCAAGGTTCCATAGAGTTCTTCCAAAGGATATGTGTTGATATCTTTGGTGTTCTCTATCAACATCCTCAATGATCCCAATCTTCCGAGAGAGACCTAAGAATTTTGCTCACAAGTTCGCCATTAGTAAATTTTTGATCAAAGCCTTTAAGACTATTAACAATATCGGTGAATCGAGTAATCATGATAGCAAGTTCATCTTGTTTCATAAAGTAATTTTCAAAGTTTTTAAACAAAAGATTTATCTTAGTTTTTTTACTTTATTTGTGCCCATGTGTGTAATTTCTAATGCATGCCAAATATCATATGCGGAATCATATGTGCTAATACGATTAAATTCATTTATGTTCAAAGCACAATAAAGAAGATTTTTGGCTCTAGCATTCAATGACAATTTTCTTTTATCATCCTCATCATATTCTTCTCTAGGCTTTGGAATAGTTTGGTCCGATTTTTCATCAAGTTTAATAACCTTAGTAAGCTTATGAGGACCAAATTCAATAACCTTCCAAACATTATAATCAATTGATTGAATATAAATAATCATTCTAGTTTTTCAATAATTATAATGTGTACCATCAAACAAAGGAGGACGATTTGTAGAATGCCCCACAATATTAAGATTAGCCATAACACAAGATAGTGAAATCTTAAAAATGTGTACTTAGGCTCTGATACCAATTGATAACTTAAGAATATCTAACCAATAGGGGGTGAATTTGTTTTTGAAACTTTTTCGACACTTAGTCTCTAAACAATTTGATACACAAGATATAAGTGTAAAGTGTGCTACGAGAATTAAATATGCAAGTTTGATAAATTAATTCAAGTATAAATATAGCACAATATAAATGGAAATAATGTAGAGATAACAAACCGATTTAATGGGGTTCGATACACAATGTGTTCGTCCCAGTTACCAAGCTCTTCGTCACGATCAATGCCAAATGCACTATAATGGTAACTTACAAATAAGGAGTATCAATCCTTAAGTGACTTACAAAAAATGAGCACTTATCCTTAAGTGACTTACAACAATGAGCATTTATCCTTAGGTGACTTACAACAAGGAACACCCATCCTTAACAACAATCGAGTTTTCACAAGACTCTCGAAATCACCAAAGTATAAATGATAATTTTACAATTGAAAGAACTCTCTTAACAAATGATATAATAAAGTCAAGTATTTAGAGAGTTAGGATAACACTTCAATATATAGTAAATATAAAGCTCAAGTGTTTATGATGAAAACTTTGATGAATGATTGATAATGAAAAAATTTGTATTTTTGTATCAAAGTTTTCAAACCAACAATCTTTCTTAACAAATAATACAAGTTAAATATGAAGAGAGATTTACACTTAAATTAAAGTGTTGGCAAAGAAAACTTTTATCAAAGATAAAGAATAGATGAAGTTGTGAAATGTTTTTTGTAAAGTAAAATTCTTGACAAGATGAATGAAATAGATTGAATTAATCAAGAAATTCTTTTGTAATAAATGAAGTAGAATTTAGACTCAAGTAATCTCAATGATTTTCAATAAATAAGCTCTTGAAAAATCTCTTGTGAGTTGGTAGAATTGAATGCAAAAGAAATGGATATTTATAGAGCAAAAAGAGACACTCTCGGGTAAGTTCGGTTGACCAATTTGAATATAGCCGTTGCAAGATTACCATTGAACTTTCGGTTGACCGAGAACAAGTTGACGAAATTTTCCAATTTTTAGAGTTTTCAAGTTTGACTAAAACACTATTTTTTGATATTTTTGTAATCTTTTAGGAATTTGATCACGTTTTTACTAGGTTTTGTAGTCATTAGTATAAATAGGACTTATTATTCAATATATGAACCCTTTTTGACAATTTGAGATTATTATACAATTGAGAGGCATTGTGCTTTCAACCATTATTTTTCATTGAACACCGTGAACTTATCAAGTTAATTCTTGTGATGTTTAACATTAGGTGCAGATCAACGTGTTAGGTAATCAAGAGGTCATTCAAACACCGTTTTTGTTTGGTTGCTTGTTTTATTAATTTTTGGTTCAAACTCAAAATCAGGATTATTCCTTTGGCTTTCTTGAGATTTTCAATCTTGTGTGGGTTGCGTAGTGTTCGTTGCTACATGGTTCTCATTAGTTGGTATCAGAGCAAGGCTTCAAAATAATCAAGTTGTATCTTTTGTTTCTTGTTTTTCTTTTATTTGTCATTGTTCTTCACGTTCTTTGGGTCCTTATTTCTTGAGTTTCGATCCACAAAATTACAAAAAAAAAAGTCAAAGTTATTTTTCGAACTAATTCCAAGTCCAAATCACTTTTCGTTTGTTTTGCTGGATTTGTAGTTGAATTTTCGAGGTAAAAAAAAAACTCAAAAAAATTGAAAAAAAAAATTTGAAAAAAAATATTCATCTTACCGGGAAATTTTCAGCAGTTTAAATTTCAATTTCGAGTAAAAAAAGATCGTTCAAAATTTATTCCTTTTTTTACGTTTTTGAATAGTCCATTGAATTCGTTCTTTATCCTTTCACCTCTTTCGTGTCTTTGAGTCGATTTTAATCTTTTTCTTTTCTTTCTCCTATCACAATTAGTGATCAATATATGGTTGGATCCACGGGAATATAATATTGGTTGAGTTCACCTTGTTCTTTAAAGTACTTGGGCGAAAGTACTGAGTGGTAAAAGGTAGAGTAGTGAGATCAAAGAGGGTAAAAGCCAAACTTGAGTGATACACGAGTGAACTTTGGTGAGGCAGAAAATATTGTAGAATTTAGGATGTCGAATGAGGTGTTACAGCAGTTTGAAAGGATGTTTGGGGATGTGAACGACAAACTGGACACAAAGGATGCTAATCTTCATGGGGGCAACGTGCAGAAGCATTAAATGTAAGAAGACAGGGTAGAAATCTTGGTGGAGAAAGTGTTGTTCAAAATACGTGCAATAGCAAAACTATATTTCCTTCATTCAAAGGAAGGAGTGATCTAGAGGCATACTTGGCGTGGGAAGAAAAAGTGGAGTTTATATTTGATGCCCAAGGTTACTCTGAGGAGAGAAATGTAACGTTAGCTGTAACTTAATTTGTAGATTATGCTATAATTTGGTGCGATCAGTTGACAACTTCTAGGCGGAGTAATTATGAGAGACCCATTGGAACTTGGGATGATTTGAGAGCTATTATGAGGAAATGATATGCACCTAGTCACTATTTTGGGTATAGGAGTGATATGCGTGAAAGAGGTTTCGAGATGATCCTAGAATGTGTGATGGAGTTGAGAAGTCAACGAGGGGTAAAATATCTATTGAGAAGCATGTTATTAATATTCCCAGTAAACCAACTAGTTTAGATTATAAACTAGAATTTTCGAAGATTCACTGTGGCTAAGTGTAATGAAAAAAGAAAGAAGTTACATGAAAGAAAAGAAATAGAAGGTGAAAATGTGAGAGGAGAGCAAACAAAAGATGAAGAAGAGCCACAAAAGGGAGAGAGAGAAGCAAAGTTAGAAGTGAGATTGCAAGAAAATGAAAGTGAGTTGAGAGGGTTTCAATGAGAACTAACAATCTCCTCCCTAGTTTGACTATTTCTATCTTGCAGGTTTCTCAACATATTGGCGTCCATGAAAGCAAGCCTAATGGGATACCACCTAATCTAGGCATTGAGTATCGACTTGTGGATGAAATTAACTTGCCCTACCTCAGCTTGGATATCTATCTAATACTGGAGGTTGACTTTGTGATTCTCGAGGTGACGAAGAAGTTTCAAAGGCATTGGAAGGAACTTATATGCAGTGGGTTGAATTATCAAGGTGAAGTGATGGGAGAGATGAGTCCATTTGCTGTGCCATTATTACAAACATCTAGGTCGAGTAAGACAGGGATGAAGCACTGTGACATACCAACAGAGGTTATTTTTGGAGCATCACAAACTTGCAAAATGAAGTCGTTGGGACGAGCACACTTTGATCTATGGGCTGGTTATTGGGTGTTCATACGGAAGATGCGGGTACGAATTCAAAAGAGGTCCAAACTGTGTCCTAGAGGAGATGTACCATTTCACGTTCTTGCTATGATTGGAAACAAGGACTATAATCTGAGCATTGAAGGTACGGATTCGAAGATGAATCCTTTTGAAGAGGGAGAGTATGATATGATCCGGGATGGCCTGAAAGCTACATGGAATTTGATGATTGACGGAGAGTGGTTAATGGAAAGTTCGAGCCTTCAAGGGATTAATAAAAGTCATACAAGTGTATGTTCGGGAAATGAGGTATATGAGGTCTTAAACTCATCAAAATTGAGTTGTCCATCCCCATTGATATCATAATGAGCTATCATCAATTTGCATTCCTTAGATTCTCCTAACCTACTAAGCAGGTGTTATAAAACCACTCCCCTCCATTTCATACATTCTAAAGGCCTCCTTCAAATCGTTTACCTTTTTCTTCTTCTCCGACTCCTTCAACTAGCTTCACAAAATCCTCAAAACACAACAACCCATCTCCATCTTAGGGACATCATATTCACCCCACCTATTAAGTCGACGCACTTTTGAAGCTCACAAGGCAATATTTTCATGTCTCCATTTTCGTTGGAGTGAGTGAATAAACGTTCATGTTGCTTGTATTTTTCCACTAAATGATTCGCAAAAACAGGGCTCAACCCTTAACAAACGATGAAAAAAAAAAACCAAGATGGAGTACTGCTGGAAGTATGAACACAAAGAGGAATACAAATGCCCCAGAAATAACAAAACAAAATGTCGAGCAGAGCACGAATTTATTAGAAATAGGCCTTAAATTCTTTCAAGCAAAATATGCTGAGAATTGAAGAAAAGACTACAAATTCCTGAACTGGAAATGAGTTGAGAAATGCAGTACATATAGGCGATAAGAAACGCGTAATAGGGACTAATAATTTCTGGGTTTGACCAAAAAAAGATTTGTACAAGAAAAGGAGACAGTTGATCCAGCTTTCAGAATTAACCAGGAAGCGTCCGATGTTCATAGTAAAAGAAGAAGAAAATAGAGTTACGTGTTCAAAACGATTAAGACTTTAGAACAACAATAACAAAATAATATTATTGTCAAAAAAATATTATAAATTGTTTTTGAACCGCCATAACTGTAATAACCAACTAAATAAACAACACGTCTCTGATAAAATAATGTTTTCTATTGACAGTGCAATATCTTATTCAGAATAGTAGAAGCCTGATTTGTTCTTGACATTACGATATTCGGTTTTTATTTTTGTACTTCAAAAATCATTTTGAATTGATTTAGTCCATGTTTGGTTCTACTTAGGGGATTAAAATTCAATTTAAAATCAACACTTAATTTTAACCACACTTTTTATGAGATTCATAACATTTTAACCACATGAATCATCATTTTTTATTAAGATTTACTAAAGATCTGATTTTTATGTGAATCAAACCCGAGCTTAATTGTAGTGTTATTACATCATCTTGACTTTTTTCAAGTCGATGTCATATCACAGGTTTTAAAACATTATATTATCTATATCTATATAGGAAAACCCTTTTTGGCCCGGCTCAAAGCTAGGCCCAAAAACAGGGAGACTATGTGGCGCCCCCCCCCTTCGGTCAAAGGCGGGCCCAATTGATCTATATAGGACGTGTTCGATCGTGTTTAAAATTCAATTAAAATTGAAAATTTATCCGTTATTGAGTCTCATTCGTCTAATAAAAGTCAACAATAATAACTAATTTTTTAATTCTAATCCGATTTTAATATAGGAAGTTATTCGGATGGGACTCATCTTATTATATTTGGGTTTGGGAGGATGCCAAATTGGATTGTATAAATTAGTAGCTACGCTATAATGGAGACAATAATGCCTTTCCCACCAAAGCCGGGCCCAATTGATCTATATAGGACGTGTTCGATCGTGTTTAAAATTTAATTAAAATTGAAAATTTACCCGTTATTGAGTCTCATTCGTCTAATAAAAGTCAACAATAATATAACTTTTTTTTTAATTCTAATCCGATTTTAATATAGGAATTATTCGGATGGGACTCATTTATTATATTGGGTTTGGGAGGATGCCAAATTGGATTGGTTACAAATTAGTAGCTACCACTATAATGGAGACAAATAATGCCATTCCACCAAGAAAGCCGGGCCCAATTGATCTATATAGGACGTGTTCGATCGTGTTTAAAATTTAATTAAAATTGAAAATTTATCCGTTATTGAGTCTCATTCGTCTAATAAAAGTCAACAATAATAACTAATTTTTTTAATTCTAATCCGATTTTAATATAGGAAGTTATTCGGATGGGACTCATCTTATTATATATGGGTTTGGGAGGATGCCAAATTGGATTGTATAAATTAGTAGCTACGCTATAATGGAGACAATAATGCCTTTCCCACCAAAGCCGGGCCCAATTGATCTATATAGGACGTGTTCGATCGTGTTTAAAATTTAATTAAAATTGAAAATTTATCCGTTATTGAGTCTCATTCGTCTAATAAAAGTCAACAATAATAACTAATTTTTTTAATTCTAATCCGATTTTAATATAGGAAGTTATTCGGATGGGACTTATCTTATTATATATGGGTTTGGGAGGATGCCAAATTGGATTGTATAAATTAGTAGCTACGCTATAATGGAGACAATAATGCCTTTCCCACCAAAGCCGGGCCCAATTGATCTATATGGGACGTGTTCGATCGTGTTTAAAATTCAATTAAAATTGAAAATTTACCCGTTATTGAGTCTCATTCGTCTAATAAAAGTCAACAATAATAACTAATTTTTTAATTCTAATCCGATTTTAATATAGGAAGTTATTCGGATGGGACTCATCTTATTATATATGGGTTTGGGAGGATGCCAAATTGGATTGTATAAATTAGTAGCTACGCTATAATGGAGACAATAATGCCTTTCCCACCAAAGCCGGGCCCAATTGATCTATATAGGACGTGTTCGATCGTGTTTAAAATTTAATTAAAATTGAAAATTTATTCGTTATTGAGTCTCATTCGTCTAATAAAAGTCAACAATAATAACTAATTTTTTTAATTCTAATCCGATTTTAATATAGGAAGTTATTCGGATGGGACTTATCTTATTATATATGGGTTTGGGAGGATGCCAAATTGGATTGTATAAATTAGTAGCTACGCTATAATGGAGACAATAATGCCTTTCCCACCAAAGGCGGGCCCAATTGATCTATATGGGACGTGTTCGATCGTGTTTAAAATTCAATTAAAATTGAAAATTTATCCGTTATTGAGTCTCATTCGTCTAATAAAAGTCAACAATAATAACTAATTTTTTAATTCTAATCCGATTTTAATATAGGAAGTTATTCGGATGGGACTCATCTTATTATATTTGGGTTTGGGAGGATGCCAAATTGGATTGTATAAATTAGTAGCTACGCTATAATGGAGACAATAATGCCTTTCCCACCAAAGCCGGGCCCAATTGATCTATATAGGACGTGTTCGATCGTGTTTAAAATTTAATTAAAATTGAAAATTTATCCGTTATTGAGTCTCATTCGTCTAATAAAAATCAACAATAATAACTAATTTTTTAATTCTAATCCTATTTTAATATAGGAAGTTATTCGGATGGGACTCATCTTATCCTATATATGGGTTTGGGAGGATGCCAAATTGGATTGTATAAATTGAGTAGCTACGCTATAATGGAAGACAATAATGCCTTACCCACCAAGCCGGCCAATGGATCTTATAAGGACGTGTTCGATCGTGTTTAAATATATTAAAATTGAAAATTTATCGTTATTGAGTCTCATTCGTCTAATAAAGACAACAATAATAACTATTTTTTTAATTATAATTCCGTTTTTAATTTAGGAAGTTATTCGGATGGGATATCTTATTATTATGGGTTTGGGAGGATGCAAATTGGATTGGCATTAAATTAGTGTTAGATAAGCTATAATGGAGACACCCCCCCCCAAATTAAAAAAAACAATGATTTCCCTTTGTGTGTGGTGTGTGGCCGCGGTCGCACACTCCCCTTTTTTTTCCACAAAAGCCGGGCCCCGGGCCCAATTGATCTATATAGGACGTGTTCGATCGTGTTTAAAATTTAATTAAAATTGAAAATTTATCCGTTATTGAGTCTCATTCGTCTAATAAAAATCAACAATAATAACTAATTTTTTAATTCTAATCCTATTTTAATATAGGAAGTTATTCGGATGGGACTCATCTTATTATATATGGGTTTGGGAGGATGCCAAATTGGATTGTATAAATTAGTAGCTACGCTATAATGGAGACAATAATGCCTTTCCCACCGACCACAGGATAAACTCAGATGAACGTTGACTACATCAAAATTTATAATCCAAAATATTATTTAGACCATTTTAATCTCAATCAGGGTGAATAATCAATTTTAATAATATATTTTATGTGATCCACAATTTCTTAATCACGCATTTCATCAATTTTTATTAAAATCTATTAAAAATCTGATTTTAATCTCTATCAAACAGGAGCTAAACATGTTTTTGTGCAATACTAATTTATGCCAACCTAAATTTGGAGCTATATAACAATGTAGTTCACATGTATTCCAAGTTTCTTGTACAATCGGTTCCTAAATGAATGTAATGAAAACATATTTTTAGTGCGATAACAACCCAACTTCCTTGAAAGACTTCATGAATATGTTCAAACTTTAGGATTCGCAAGTTTACACCTTGAGATTGTTATTAAAACAATTAGAAAATCTAATTATTGATTAAGGTACTTGTTTGGATAAAATTATAAGTTATTGAAATTACGGTAAATTTAACTAGGGTTCCAACCCTTTCAGAAAAATGTTGTGGGTCCCAAACCTTTTATTTTTGCACCAAGAATCCCAAACTTGGTCCCTTAAATGGTTTTCATCCAAAAAAATCGTAAGTTAACCAAAAACTCTACTGTCTACCCTTATCCACATACGTTTTCATCCATCTAGCAACCTTTGCAAGATTATGTTTGGCTTGCTCAAGCAACTGATCTTCTTATCATGTGCAAAATTATAAGTTGCCAAACCATGATCACTTCATTTACCATGTTTCACCACTTCAAGTGGCGTCTTTGGCATTTGCCAAATGGCCAACCCCTTCGGCCGTTTCCCTATAGACAAAGACTGATGTAATTTATAGCAAACTGAGTCGTATACAATGACTCTATGCAATTTTTTTGACTAGTAGTTGTTACAAAATACCTCGAATACTCTTCCAAGAATGCATTTATCTGTTTGAGGATGATTTGCACTAGAGAATTTTAGTACGGATCCCATCATGTTAGCCATCAAAGTTCGTAATCGACCATAAACCGATTATTATGATAGCGGACCTATAAAAGCTTGAAAAAATGTCCCCTTTTTCCTTTTAGTCTTGTTTTGTTGGCACACTAAGACAGACTTCTAATATGCCACCACCTCGTCCAACATTTTTGACCAATAACACAACTTCAATAGCAGTGCAAATATCCTTTCAGTACTTGGACGAACAACCCATTTTCGATGAACCCCAACATTGTCCGTTGGTACATTATTCCTAGTTAATTTGTAATGTATTTTTCAGTTTGCCCCCGCCTCCTCAAGATTTTGACTCGTCTCAAAATTTTGAAATTTTTTATTTTTTTTCCATTAATAAATATTGAGCAAATAACTTACACTTTAAAATTCAACTATACAAAAATCTTAGATCTAAACAAAAGATCTAATAGTTACTTAAATAAATAAACATCACAAATCCAATCCAAAACCTAAGTTCCCAATTCTCAAGCTGATTTATGCATAATGCATGTCTACTTGTTTTGTCTAGTGTATAATTTTGATTTCTCATTGAAAGGAAGATGTTGAGATTGTGATTTGTGACTGGTGCATTATGAATGACAGAAGTGAGAAAACCAGAAGTTGATTTCGTCATTTTGTGTGTTCAATCCTAATAAGTCTTATTCTTGAATATTTGAATTTAAGAATTAAGTAGAGTAGTTGCTGTTAGTTTGTGTAATTGTGTTAGTTATTGAATATTTGAATTTAAGAATTAAGTAGTAGAATAATCACTAGTGATTGAATTAAACATTGAATTTCAGTACTATTTTGGTACTCAAAATCGTCGTTTTCAATTCTCTTAGTTAAAAAAAAAAATCGAGGGCTTCGCCCCCGAACCCCCGGGAGGGGCCCCGCCCCCCTCCACCCCCCAAGATTGAAATCATGGCTACGTCCCTGGTTATGGGTCTAGCGAAAGCTAAATTGGATAGGATCCTAAAGGTATAATGATCACGGCCCGAATTCAATTTCCTATGTTGAATTTCCCTTAATAGTTCTTGCCTCAATCCCCAATCTGAAGACACATACACTGTCCCATGGGCATAGGTCAGACCATTTTCGATCTAATAATGTCTTACCAACCATCTTTGATCTCTTGCGATAGCTTAGTGTTTCAAACATGAGTTTTGGCTAATTTTTTTTATTATGTCAAGAAAATCATATTGAATTGTCATTAGTGCAAAAACACAAGACTCTACACTTTTTCCAACTAAGAGCTTCAGCAACCTGATTCTGCCTTCCCGATCTATGTTTCGACGAGAAATTGGACTCAGCGGGAAATTCATGTTATCTTCCTTATTTAAGAGACGAATTCTATTGTGTCTTGAAATATGCATTGACTACATTATTTGTTGGGGCAGTAAACTTAGTCCATAAAAGGTAATAACGCCATGTATCAAGATAGTGCACCACCACAACCATCACTACAACAAAACTGTGATTTAGCGACAAGATTTTTCGCGACATACAAAAAGTTGTTGCAATAAGTGACTTAACGCGACACATTTTTTGAGTTTGTCGCGAAGTTTGTGATGAAAAAAATAATTACCAAAAAACCTTTGACAACATAAAAAGTTGTCGTGAAATGTGAGAAGTTGCGACAAATATTAAAGAATGTCGCCAAAAATATGAGGGATGCAAGGCGTCAAAATATTTTTGGTGGGAAACTTAGGGCAACAAACCTTTATTTCTTGCAACAAAATGCTTGTGATGCAATAGGGTCTACTTTTTGCAATAAAAAATATTTGTTGCTAAAAATTCGAATTGTGATTTCACGATAAGATTTTTCGGAACATACAAAAAGTTGTTGCAATAAGTGACTTAACCCGACACACTTTTTTAGTTTGTCGCGAAGTTTGTGATAAGTACCAAAAAACCTTTGGCGACATAAAAAGTTGTCGTGAAATGTGAGAAGTTGCGACAAATAATAAAGAATGTCGCAAAAAATATGAGGGAAGCAAGGCGTCAAAATATTTTTGGTGGGAAACTTAGGGCGACAAACCTATAATTCTTGCAACAAAATGCTTGTGATGCAATATGGTCTACTTTTCGCGATAAAAAAAATTTGTTGCTAAAAATTCGAATTGTGATTTCGCGATAAGATTTTTCGCAACATACAAAAAGTTGTTGCAATAAGTGACTTAACGCGACACATTTTTTGAGTTTGTCGCGAAGTTTGTGATGAAAAAAATAAGTACCAAAAAACCTTTGACAACATAAAAAGTTGTCGTGAAATGTGAGAAGTTGCGACAAATAATAAAGAATGTCGCAAAAAATATGAGGGAAGCAAGGCGTCAAAATATTTTTTGGTGGTGGGAAACTAAGGTCGACAAACCTATAATTCTTGCAACAAAAATGCTGTTAAATGCAATAGGGTCAACTTTTCTCCACCGATAAAAACTATTTGTTGCTAAAAATTCGAATTGTGATTTCGCGATAATTTTTTTCGCAATCAATAATCAAATAAAGTTGTTGCAATAAGTGAGTTAACGCGACACATTTTTTTTAGTTAGTCGCGAAGTTTGTGATGATGAAAAATAAGTACAAAAACGCTTTTGGCGACATAAAAAGATGTTGCGAAATGTGCGAAGTTGCGACAAGTAAAAAAGAATTTCAACAAATATATGAGCTGGATAAGTGAATGTAAAGATCAGATAGGGTCAGATTTCGCGGTAAAAATATTTGTTGCTAAAAATTCTAATCGTGATTTCGCGATAAGATTTTTCGCGACATACAAAACGTTGTCGCAATAAGTGATTTAACGCGACACATTTTTAGAGTGTGTCGTGAAGATTGTGATGAAAAAAATAAGTACCAAAAAATAGAAGGCGACATAAAACGTTGTTGTGAAATGTGAGAATGTGCGACAAATAATAAAGAATGTCGCCAAAATATTTTTGGTGGGAAACTTATGGCGACAAACATTTATTTCTTGCAACAAGATGCTTGTGATGCAATAGGGTCTAGTTTTCGCGATAAAAAATATTTGTCGGTAAAAATTCTAATCGTGATTTCGCGAAAAGATTTTTGGCGACATACAAAACGTTGAACGCAATAAGTGATTTAACGCGACACATTTTTAGAGTGTGTCGCGAAGATTGTGATGAAAAAAATAAGTACCAAAAAATAGAAGGCGACATAAAACGTTGTCGTGAAATGTGAGAATGTGCGACAAATAATAAAGAATGTCGCCAAAATATTTTTGGTGGGAAACTTATGATGCAATAGGGTCTAGTTTTCGCGATAAAAAATATTTGTCGGTAAAAATTCTAATCGTGATTTCGCGATAAGATTTTTGGCGACATACAAAACGTTGAACGCAATAAGTGATTTAACGCGACACATTTTTAGAGTGTGTCGCGAAGATTGTGATGAAAAAAATAAGTACCAAAAAATAGAAGGCGACATAAAACGTTGTCGTGAAATGTGAGAATGTGCGACAAATAATAAAGAATGTCGCCAAAATATTTTTGGTGGGAAACTTATGATGCAATAGGTCTAGTTTTCGGGATAAAAAATATTTGTTGCTAAAAAATGTAATCGTGATTTCGCGATAAGATTTTTCGCGACATACAAAACGTTGTCGCAATAAGTGATTTAACGCGACACATTTTTAGAGTGTGTCGCGAAAATTGTGACGAAAAAAATAAGTACCAAAAAATAGAAGGCGACATAAAACGTTGTCGTGAAATGTGAGAATGTGCGACAAATAATAAAGAATGTCGCCAAAATATTTTTGGTGGGAAACTTATGGCGACAAACATTTTTTTCTTGCAACAAGATGCTTATGATGCAATAGGGTCTAGTTTTCGCGATAAAAAATATTTGTTGCTAAAAAATGTAATCGTGATTTCGCGATAAGATTTTTCTCGACATACAAAACGTTGTCACAATAAGTGACTTAACGCGACACATTTTTAGAGTGGGGTCGCAAAGATTGTGATGAAAAAATTAAGTACCAAAAAATAGAAGACGACATAAAACGTTGTCGTGAAATGAGAGAAGTGTGCAACAAATAATAAGAATGTCGCCCAAAATATTTTTGGTGGGAAATTTATGCGACAAACATTATTTCTTCAACAAGATGCTTTGTGATGCAAAGAGTCCATTTTCTTTCTTTCGCGATAAAAAATATTTGTTGCTAAAAAATGTTATCGTGATTTTCGTGATAAGATTTGTCGCTACAAAAAGATTTTGCGCGACATACAAAACTGTTGTCCCCAATAAGTGATTTAACGCACACATTTTATTTTAGAGTGTTGTCGCGAGGAGTTGGAGATTGAAAAAAATAAGTCCACCTCCATGAAATGTGAGAATGTGCGACAAATAATAAAGAATGTCGCCAAAATATTTTTGGTGGGAAACTTATGGCGACAAACATTTTTTTCTTGCAACAAGATGCTTATGATGCAATAGGGTCTAGTTTTCGCGATAAAAAATATTTGTTGCTAAAAAATGTAATCGTGATTTCGCGATAAGATTTTTCTCGACATACAAAACGTTGTCACAATAAGTGACTTAACGCGACACATTTTTAGAGTGGGGTCGCAAAGATTGTGATGAAAAAATTAAGTACCAAAAAATAGTATTTGTAAAGTTTGATATCTTAAAATAAGTTTGATATCGCCAAGTGTTAGGTAGTTAAGATTATACTTGTAAAAAAATAAGTACCAAAAAATAGTACTTGTAAAGATTATACTCTTTTGTGTGCATTAGGCGAGTGAGTTTTGTAAGTAAGTAGAAAGGACTACTCAGTCAAACCAAAAAATTTAAGAACAATTCATTATACGATTAAAATTTCCATCACATAATATAATAACATGCAAAAAAGGACTACTCGGTCAAACAAATCCATAAAGGAAAATAATTGTCTCACAATTAAAACAAATAATTAAAGAAATCATAATTGCTAAACTATTGATGCTGGTTCAGATTGTTGTGGAGACGTGCCACCTTGACTCGATACGAACTTATGCATTAGTGTCTCAAATTGAGAAAGCTTAGCACGCATATCCAATAATTCTTGCTCCTGCTTTTGCATTTGCTCTCGAAGGGCTATTGATTCAGTATCAACTGATGTCAAATGAACATAGTGGTTTGAGGCAGGTTTTGGACCATGTCCAAGTCCTCTAATGTAACCTCTAGATTTTCCTAAAACTTGTTGCATAATCTCAAGTTCAGTGGGGGCATCAGATCCATCTGGAACAGGTTGCTCTTTAATCTGAAGCATCATCTCCTATATATAAGTAAAGAGAGAGAAGAAGAGATGTTAATAACTGAATACATATAAAATCTCAATAACGATGAATAAATTGTTAATATACTTACATATCTTGTTCGCGCTTCATCGTTTACCCAGCCTTTCTTCTCATTATAATGAGTCTCATAATAAAGTTCTATTTCTCCTTGTGCGTTGTCTTTAGTTATTGATCTCTGTTTGAAGTAATATGTATCGTGTTACATAAATATATTTTTATCCATAAATTTGAAAGAAAATATTACCTTTTCTTCAAGACGTGCAACAAATGATTTTGATCCGCCACGATGATTATATTTAATGCAGTTGTGGCTTGCTACATTACGCATAGATAGTGCCTGCATTTAATTCATATATGAAATAAATAATTAACTCATGGCGGATAAATTATGTGATTATTCATATTACAAGTGTAAATATTTTTAGAAAAAAAAAATTACCTGAAATTCAGGGGTAGTCCAATAGTGACATAGCCATTCCCAATCAACTTGAGTTACAAAAGGTGGGCAATTCTTTATTGCCTCATCCAATGTTTTTTCATTGAAATATTTTTCTTTCAGTCTACATCTATAATCACGATATCTTCTCGCTAAAGTATCGTTCACACATTTATGGACATTCTCAACTGTCAAATCAAGCTTGAACTTTGCCTACCAAAAAAAGAAAAAGTGTATATATAAATAAATTATTTATTAAACTATGGGAAACTAATAACTATTCAACAAAATTTTGTAAAACGTTAATTTGTTTATGACATACCAAAACTCGATCATATAATTTATTTTTCTCTTCATTGGGTATGTCGACCCATCTTTTGTAACGGAGTGGAGCAAATGATCGAACGACATAGCCACACTCACTAACTAAACGTGCTTGCTGATTTCCAATCGCTCTTCCCATTGTTTTAGAAATCTCCAATGATATTTTCCCAGCTGCACTAACGATATCATCAGTGCCCTTGCCTCTTGTAAGACCACGCCCCTTCCTCTTCAAAGAATGGGAATCTATAGACATTAGGATGATTTTATATCAATTGAATGTATAAACAAAAAATGAGATTTCTATCAATTAAATGTATACGTTAGGATGATTTTATATCATAAACATTAAGATAAATGATTATCGTTGGAATTGAGAATGGTCTCATGGGTCAATGTGGTTGCTTGTGATGAATGAGGCTGAGGCTGAGGCTGAGGCTGAGGCTGAGGCTGAGGCTGAGGCTGAGGCTGAGCTTGAGGTTGAGATAATGGGGCAGGAACCTGAAGAGGTTGAGTTAATGGCGTAGGAACTTGGACATTACTTGTCTGAGACAATGGATCCTTGCATGATGCCTTCGACAAGGAAACGTCTGAAGGTGGGTCGTATAATGTACTAAGCACTCTATTTTTCCTGCCAATTCTTGTTCGAGAAGCCATTATCTATCAAGAAAAAAAAAGGATCTGGACCTGTAAGTATTCAGACTTATCAAAAAATACAAAAGTACTCAGGAAATTAAGGATTCCAGTAATTGAAGTTGTCGAAGTCTGAGGCATCATCCAGATACTGTGCATTACAGTATATTATGTAGTAATGCATCATCCAGACTTCTGTTAGATCATTTCTTCTATTTCTACCTTATACTGAAATTATACTTTTGTCATTATTATTCATTCCTATATATTGGTTTTAAGCATTTTTTAGGAGACTTTAGTGTTTCCAATATATTGGAGGTAGAGTTGAAGGAATGTGTTTTTCTTGAATTAACTTCTCTGGCATAATTGTTTATGCACTAGACATGCACCCCACAGTCACTAATCTTGTGTCTAAATATGACTTTTTATTTTATTGTGAGATCTTGGCTTGTGTATTGAGTGTAATTTAAATAATCAATGCACATCATGTAATGGGGATTGACTTCTTTCTTAGACGATATGACTGGGGATTGACTTCTTTCTTAGACTTCACTCAGGGGTTAGTTCCATTGCTTTCTGCCAGAGGGCAAGGCATTATGTCATGGATAGCAGATGATAAATTCAAGTTGGAAGACAAATCGACACCAATTATGAGGTAATCTGTATTCTCCATTATATAAAAAATGAAGTTCTACTTGTATATTTTTCTTTTCTAGCTACACGCAGAGTTTGTTAGAAAGAGAGAACTGAAGTGCTAAAATTG
>CM032630.1:24596610-24609461 GCA_019097785.1 Fraxinus excelsior
CAAAAAATATTTTTTTTGTTAAATGTAAACTAAGAATTGAACAAAATGATAAATTCATATTTATACCAAGAAATGTTTACATAGAATTCAAATTTAATATTACATGAATTATTTATAACTTTGCAAAGTTAAATTTAACTTAAACAAATAACAACTAAATGCATTTCTAATTACTATTATCAAATATTTATAGCATAAGTACATCCCAACTTGGTTGGTATCTACTTTTACTAGAATTTATAGTTTAAGTACATCACAACTAGGTTGACAACTACTTAACTATAATATTTAATTTTTTTTTTTCACGGGCCGCAGTTAACCGCGGCCCGTGAAGGTGCAACCCGCGAAGCCCGCAGGTCACACATTCTTGACCCGTGAACCGCTCGCTCGAGTCACAGGTCGGCCCGCGGTCCCGGGTCATCCGGGCCGATTTTCACGGGTCTGACCGGCCCTTCCGTCTTGACACCTTTACTTAAAGATGAGATAGGGTTGCCAATTATATGAAATTATTAGATACTTGGGAATTATACGAAATTGTTAGATACTTGAGAATTGGATAATTCAAAGATTATTATTTAGGCTAATAATTCTATTTTGTAATTGATAAACATACAATTGGCTAAATATGATACTGCTAAGCAAGTTTGTGACCATCTGGGTAGACTGTACATGCAACCTAACTTTGCAAAATGGTACAAGTTAGAGACAAATATTCGTGCCTTTCAACATAGTCTAACTTTGCAAAATAATATCAGTTAGAGACAAATATTTGCTCCTTTCATCATAAAACTGTTCTGGAGTTTTACTCTAACGTCCTATTTGATTGAGAAAAAGTTCCATAGAAAATGAAAAAGAAATTCCATTTCCACCCAAATTCCCGTTTGATTGGACAAATGTTCTTGCAATTCAATTTCCACTTTATGCCCCACACGTGCCCAATTCTTGGTTTTTGAGGAATTTTATTTTCCCATGATTTTGGTGGGAAAATGGTGGCCAGCTTGGCTTTTTTTTTTTTGGGCAATGAAAACAAATTCTATTCCCAATTGTAAATAAAAAAAATTCCTTTAATGAACAATTTTCATAAAAAAACAAAGTCAGACGAACATCAAAAGATCCAAAATTTCAACATTTTCAGGCAAAAAATTATACCAATAAAACAAAATTAATTGACAATTCCTAATAAAATGAATTCTAGGCAATTTAATTTCCTAAAATTCCACCCAAATTTCATTCTTACAATCAAACGGATCCTGGGATCTGTAGGATCAATTGCACTCAAAGAATCTATAAATTTATATATCACCGAAAGAGAAATGCAACGACTAGTAAACTTTTTTATGGTCTTACATTATGAATTTGAGGGACTTCATTGGACGATATTGCGATTACTTCTGTTGATTCTATGGTCAGTGAACTATTGGCCGAGGAGATACACCTCAAACCTCATACAGACTAGGGGATTACTTTACCATTCACTCTATCCGTCTTCGAACACCTCAGAGATTGCATGGCGATAATCAAAATAGGCCGCCTTCAAATGTTGCCCATGATGAATGTCATTTCTAAAAGTAGAAGGGTCATTGGAAGGGACCATGTAATCTATTGTTGAATAAAGCCACACAACAACGACAACATCAACCCCAACAACAACAATAACAAAGATATGTCCCTCTACATGGAAGTTTGGAAACCAACCACCTCAATCTAATATTGCAATGGCTACCCCATTAATAGATCCACTTATGTTTAAGCAGTTTTAGGAGTTCCTTGCAACACAACCGCGTGATGTCCACCTCTTATATAGGTTTGTTATCCTCTAATTCTTTAGGTATACCATCTTCCTTATGGGTCTTAGATTATGACCCTTTTCATTATTTGTCTCCTGATTTCTCTTCTTTTTGTTTCATTATCTTCCAAATCTTGTGTAAATTATGATTGCTGATGATATTCCTATGTCTATAGAAAGTGTTGATTCCATTGATATACATTATTTGTCTCTCTGTGACGTCTACCATATTCATAGTCTTACCTTAAATCTTGTTTTCTTTAGTCAATTATGTGAATTTGGACATTTAATCTATTTTTTCTATCATTTGTTATGTCGAGGACCCACAATCTTAGAAACTGACTGGGACCAACCATAGGCAAAGGGAATCTAAGTTTTGGATCGACTTAAAGTACTAGAAATTGTAGTGACTAGTGTTGGTTTCTCATTTTTTCGTTTGAGTCATTCTTCTTTTATCTTTTATTTATGGCATCTTTCCTTGGTCATGTTTCAACATTTCCTTTACGGATCTTAGTTTCTATAGGAACGTTAGGAAATTTGAAAAATCATGATATTTTTTTATTATAGTAGTTGTAAATTGGCAAAAATTTTCTATGTTACCTTTTGATAGAAGTATTTTCTTTTAGGTTGTCCAATTCGATATTGTAGAGGGATCATCTCTCGTAAGGGAACTCAAGATCAGATTTCCTATTGAATTTTTAATATGAAACGCTGATTTGACTTATTTAGTATTTTCAATGCATTTCGAGCACTTGTTATAACTCAACATTCTGCTATGAATAAACTATTGAACAACTAAAAGGGAAGAATATATCTTTCTCTCTCTTAGTACAAAATATTGAATTCAAAATACTTAAAATTCAAGAGAGAAAAACGTTAAGAGGAAACGATAGAAAATATACATGGTTTTAACAAATATAATCTATTTTCAAGGTCAACAGTACTATGCAAATATTGCATGTGTAACTAACTAGGTATGGCTCTTTTGAATTTCTACTTGCGTATTTCGACCTTATAATGCGCATACTACATTTCAAAATTTGAAGAATGATATTCTATGTTGTTGTGGTAGGTACAATGCCCAAGTTAGTTGACAAAGGGGGGTGCCCAAATGATATGGCACCCCCTATTGGAGGGAATCTGTGGCCCACCACAGATTCCCTCCAATAGGGGGGTGCCACATCATTTGGGCACCCTTTTTTTGTCAACCAACTTGGGCAAAATAGCATTATCCGTTGTGGTATATCTGGAGACATCGTGATTTATAGAAAAACATTGATTTTAAAAAGTCTTTTGAGGTATACACTGATGCATCAGAGCATACTATAGGTAGGACATTGGTACAATAAGGCCATCTGATAGCCTTTGAAAGACATGAATTGAAAGATGTTGAGTAATGGTAGTCTACTCATGAGAAAGAGATGCACTACAAAAAAAAACCGATTTCGCGACAAACAAATGTTGTCGCAAAAATTAAGTTTTTGTTGCAAAAGTAATTTAGCGACAACAATACGTTTGTTGCGGGTATTGTCGCTCTATATGAGTCACAGAATGTGTTTTGCGACGATTTTCGTACATTCGTCGCAGTATCAAAATCGCGACACCATTTGTTTGACGCAGAAAATACGAAATGACAACACAATATCTGTAGCCATAATGTCGTCGCAATGTATATATGTCGCAAAAAATTTAAAGGGCGACAAGTGTGTTTGTCGCAACTAATGTTCCAATAAAGTTTTTACGACAAATATGTTCATTTCGAATGTTGAGTTACTGAACATATTTTGCGACAACTTTCGACCATTCATTGCAGTAACAAAATCGCGACACTATTTGTTTGACGCAAAAAATATGAAATGGCAACACAATATCTGTAGCCATAATGTCGTCGCAATGTATATATGTCGCGAAAAAATTAAAAGGCGACAAGTGTGTTTGTTTCGAATGTTGAGTCACCGAACGTATTTTGCGACAACTTTCGACCATTCATTGCAATAACAAAATCGCGACACTATTTGTTTGACGTGAAAAATATGAAATGGCAACACAATATTTGTAGCCATAATGTCGTCGCAATGTATATATGTCGCGAAAAAATTAAAAGGCGACAAGTGTGTTTGTTTCGAATGTTGAGTCACCGAAAGTATTTTGCGACAACTTTCGACCATTTATCGTAGTAACAAAATTGCGACACTATTTGTTTGACGCGAAAAATATGAAATGGCAACACAAATTTTGTAGCCATAATGTCGTCGCAATGTATATATGTCGCGAAAAAATTAAAGGGCGATACTTGTGTTTGTTTCGAATGTTGAGTTACCGAAAGTATTTTGCACAACTTTCGACCATTCATCGCAGTAACAAAATTGCGACACTATTTGTTTGACGCGAAAAATATGAAATGGCAACACAATTTTTGTAGCCATAATGTCGTCGCAATGTATATATGTCGTGAAAAATTTAAAGGGTTGTCACAACTAATGTTCCAATAAAGTTTTTACGACAAATATGTTTGTTTCGAATGTTGAGTCGCCGAACGTATTTTGTGATAACTTTCAACTATTCATCGCATTAACAACATAGCAACACTATTTATTTGCCGCAGAAAATATGAATTAACACAGTTTTTTTTATTTCGTGATTATTTATATACGTAAGGGACGGAAATTGTGAACGTTAAGGTCACACAGTTTCTAGTTGTTCAAGTGTAACAAAACTAGTCCCGTGACACCTAGCTCCAATACCATGAAACAGATTATACTTCTGCTTTTCCTATATCGATGTAGAATACAATTTGTATAAACTTTAAATGATTCCCATACACATTAAAATAAGAAAGTTATAATTACCGGTCACTAATTTGTTCTATAAATTACAGATACATCCTACCAAGCAAGAATAAAATCTTACAAAAATGTAGGAAATAACAAATATAAGAGATCCTAAGTATCCAACAACAACATCCAACAACAACATCAATGAATAGCATGTCATATCAAAGTAGAGTTCTGAGTATTTCAAATGTTAATGCATAGGTACAACATGGTTCAATTATTAAAGCGAAAAAAGCAACCATAATCCTAAGAATCCAACAACAACATCAATTATAAGAGATCCTAAGAATCCAACAACAACATCAATTATGAATAATTTCTCAATCTGACTAGTTGTGACTAGTGCAGAATGACATAATCCATGCAGTATCATAAAAACAGGGAGGTTAATCGATATTTAGAATGGATTATATTTTGATCATTGACCTACATCAGGATGAAGCATCTTTGGATCACCAGGACCGACCAGAATTGAAGTAGTAAGGAGCAAACATGACGACAGAATCTCCAGCATCACACAGTGTAAGAACAATATTAACAAAGGCCTGCAATAATTTGGGAAATCATTATTAAAGGATAATTAAAGGGCAGAATGGGACCAAATAATTCTGTTCTTGTTACATTCCAAAATCCATAAAATTGCAATATACATCAACTAATTGGCTCCCCCGTGAAATCACACTCACTAACACCATAAGCAATTATTCTATTGAAATTCAAACAAAAATCACTTTATAATATCAAAAAATTTAGACCTCTAATCTAAAATATCAATATAAAATTGAGAATGTTGGGTAGGGAAAGCATAGGAATCAAGGATAAAATGTAAGAATTAAAAAGAATTTTCAAGGGATAAATTTTCAAACCAAAAGAGATTAATAGCAAAGAAGAAAAATATTCAAAGTGAGAGGCAAACATGGACGAGTAGTCCAACTGATTTCTAAAGAATCTAAAAACCTCCTATATTGATGACCAAGAGCCCAACTTAATACCTGATTTGCACCAGCAGTCACCATCACTGAGGAATCAAATAAATTATTTTCATGCTGTAACTGCTACAAGAAAATGAAATGATTGCTTTAGAAGAAGTGGGGAAAATTTTGTACAGTTCACAATCCAAAATTTAACCCAATCTACAATCTGCAATTCAATTTTATAAAAAACAAAATGGAAACTTGCATTGTATACACAACAAATAAAACGAATATCCTAATAATACAGAAAATGTGCCACCAATTACATAATTATAAACAATTAATTGTTCAGTTGACCCAAAGTAAGACTAACCTTTATAAAAGTTGCAATTTAAAACCTTTCAATTATAGAGCTCAAATCTTTCAATTACAATCTATAAAAACATAAAAAGGAAAAAGAAAATCCACTACACAACTTGATTACCTCCAAGATCAAAACAAATACTTAGAATAGTTCACCAAACTTGAAAAATAGAAAATGAAGAAATAACAAAAACCTCATGGGACACCCAAACTCCACAATAATATTTGAGTAATTGCTATACGACAAGATCAACAATCATCATAATAAGCAATCATCATAATAAGCAATCAAATATATCTCAATAGTCAGTTGCTCTAACCTTAAATGTCAATAAAGAAATCTTATCAACTCTCGATAGATGCGTCGTCAGTACTCGAATCTACATAGGAAAGGAAAAATGTAGATAGTCATTATAAAATATAATAGAAAAACATTATGCAAAAAAAGAGCATGATTCATTATACTTACCAATATCACTATCAGCATTATCATCTTCACCATCTAGAGATTTCTCATCTTCACTGTAATATTCATTCAATGTATCATCTTCCTCTTCCGAATTATCATATATAACATTATTCATATTTTTATTTAGTGCTTCATTTTCAATAATATCTGGATCTACATCTCCTCTATGGCATACTTGAGTATCAAGATCTTCCTGTTGTATTGCCAAGACAATATCCGATGATTCATTTTCCTGAAATATTACTTGCTCACTACCCTCATCTTTTTTTTCAGGAATGTCCCATATGCCTCTATGTTGTACCTTTTCCACTACCTTCCATTGTGGACCCAACACTAGATCATCCATATAAAATACCTGTTGTGCTTGGATGCCAAGTATGTAGGAATCATCCATGTACCATTTGCGATTCACATTGATAGAAGTAAGATGGTAATCTACAACTGTTCTTTTTTGTTTTGGATTATTATCGTACCAATTACACTGGAACAAAGTGACGCGGTAGTCAAAAACGTATACCAACTCAATAACATCACATAGTATACCAAAAAAATTGATGTCATTTCCCGGCGCCATCACTCCACTATTTTGTGTTGTACGACAATCATCTCGATCTTTAACAAGGAATCGTACCCCATTAGCAATACAACCCGAATAGGAAAATATTCTAAAATCCGGTTTACATGCTAATGCATACAATTCTTTGCTCACAACTGAATCTTTTTGATTATATAATCTCGTTATCTGTGCTAACAAAAAATATTAATCAATATACCTTCAACCATCCAGGAATGATACGTTGCATTAATAAATAAATAATACATGCATTATAACTTACACGTGAAGCAAACCATCCAGGAAACAATTCTTCTTGTTTTTGTTCCAAATTGTTATGATTTTGTTGTTGCAATAGCTCCATATGTTCACTACAAAAGGAACATTCAATTAAATACTACAATACATTAGTAATTAATAGCAAAAAAAATTAAAAGTTGATTACTCACTCTAAATATTGCCGAACTTCATCACAATTATTTAGGACATACCAATGGGCTTTATCAATTTCCTGTTTCGAAAGTAACTTTGGTTCTGCATGACCTAATAATCTAGTATTTTGAGAGAAAACAGACAAGCTTGCAGATGATTTAACACTTCACACACAAATACACATGCTTCATATAAAGTGTGATTTATAATATCTTCAAGAGATTTTCTATTTATAAAAAGCATCTTATGCATAATAAAAAGTATCCTTAAATTTAAAGAGAATTTTTTTATGCGCTCCAACAAACTCTCTATTTTGACTCTTTATTCTGTTTTTTTCTAAATAACATTTAATAATTTCTCCTCATTATCTTATTTAACATAATTTTTATATATTAATGGCAAATCAATTCAAAATGTAAATTGAATAACTTAAATTGTAGAGTATTGAAATTTTTAATGTATTAAATGCAAGAATAGAGAGTGAGTTTGACTCTCTAAATTTGAAGAGCTAAATTCACTCTCTATTTTAAAAAGTTAAAATGGAGAGTCCCTTGAAACTCATTTTTAAGGATTGACTATCTAAAATAGAAAATATTTTGTATTTAGAGAATCTTTTGAAAGTGTTCTTAGATGCTTAAAAAATAAATAAACCATAAAAGTCACTGACCAGTTGGAGAATACCTTGAAATAATTGAGACATGGAAGTTCAGAGTTGAAACAATTTTAAGATCTGCCATTTGATCTCACTCTTCAAAATGAAGATTTTCAGTTTTAAGGAAAATTTAACCAATAAAGAACAAAAATGGGCAAGACTCTCTCTACATTTGGCTTCACCAATTCTCAGCATGGCCCATATAGATAGTAGAACTCTAGCGCCATAGATTACCGTCCATTTCAAGAAACATGAAGTATTAGCGATCAATAAAGGATTTGTTCATGAGATCGACTGCTGAATCCATGAACTGCCACCACAGGAACAAGTAACCATATCAGTTAAGAGACAATGCTAAAGTTGATGCAGTTAACTCATTTGAACACAAAATAGATGGAGAAGACACTTCATATACAAATGGTTGACACGAGGCAGGGAAAAATCAGCTCCATTAATATGAGAACATAAGTAGGGGTCCAGGGGATGCGTCTAAAGAGATAATATGGCAGCTGGGAATCTAACATTAACTATGCACTACTAAAGTGGCTTGATTATCTAACTCCCAAGACAAACTGATAAAAGAACATTGCAGTACAACAAAGTAGAATAAATAAATAGTGAAAATATTGAACTAAGAAACTTTAAGTAACATTTTGACTAGCGAATGACTTCAAACGTTTTAAATCCATCATTTTGAATCGTTGCTAGCTTTCCGGAATGGGGTTATGGGCCCAAAATAGACATCGTATGCAAAAATTACGCTATTTTCTCCGAACGCCGACCACCCGAGCATTCCAAATATGTTGCTTTGATCTTCAATAGTAACCTTGATGCATAACGGAAGTATAAGATTTACCGGCGTAGGACGAAAATTGGAATCCACCAAGAAGAACAATTTTAGTTCAAAATGGAATGATGTTAATTCAATTGGAAAAATTTTGATTGACTGCCGACCAAACTTTAACTGCGATTTTGAGGTTGAAAACGACCTCAACCGGGCTTTGCCGGGTTGCCACAGCATGGGGCTCCGCTTCCCGTTTCCGAAAACATATTATAATAGAAATTCTGACGTTCGAGCTAAAAGTTATGCCCGTTTGAAGTTAACACCTATTTTCTTGCCCCCTTTTTCCCATTCTCTTGTTCAATTATCCTTCAAACTCTAACCCCAATCGTCCTACATCTAACATGATCAACTGTATGTCACTATATGAATCACAAAAATTAATAAAGTTTTTGAATTATAAAATTAAATTTTTATAAAATAAAATCGAAGTCTTATATCATTACTACTCCTACTCGAAAAAATGGGATTGTTATAGGTTTATTTTCCCTCCTCTAAAGTGAAAACCAAAAACGTTTTTCTTTTTAAATAAATCCATAAAAGAAGGGTATACCAATAGTTTTAAACCTTTTTTTTCCTTTTTAAATAAATCCATAAATTCGAGTAGGGGTAACACCAATGGTCCATCAATCTGGAGGGAAAATTTTTGCTTCCCTCTTTATTTTCATCATCTCTATCTATAAGTATTACTAGGGTGTTTTTCATTTTTTCTTGCACGTTTCCAGCTTCATTTTGTGAGTTCTCGAGACTATGATTCAATTTTATATTTTGTATTTTTAGTTTCTTCTTGATCTATTTTGTATTTTCGGTTTCTTCTTGATCTATTTTTTTTTTCGTTTTCTTCATCTAATTTATTTTCATTTCTTTGTTTCATGTTGATTCTCTTCTCTTGGTCGTTAATCAAAGGTCGTTCATACAAGAATTCACAATCCAGGTAGGTGAACAGATCCGTTTTCTCATCTGATGTGTCTGTTGCTCAAGATTCGTTTCTTTGCTGTAAATGTTTTTCTTTGCTGTAAACGTGTTTGGTTTTCTAGTCACTGTAAATTACATGTTGTTACGTTTATAACCTGTTGTTTTTATTTGCTGTAAATATGTTTGCTGTGATTCAGAGGTTGCAAGATTTGGGTTCTGTTAACGAAAATTTCTGGTCCTATAATTGCTGTAAATGTGTTTGCTGTTCTTGTTAGTTTTTTTTTAAAACCTGATCAGCCTTTCAGAGCCTGTTGCTGATAGAAAATTAGACTCCTCCCCCTTGAGCTGATTGCAATTTTAGCACTTCAGTTCTCTCTTTCTAACAAACTCTGCGTGTAGCTAGAAAAGAAAAATATACAAGTAGAACTTCATTTTTTATATAATGGAGAATACAGATTACCTCATAATTGGTGTCGATTTGTCTTCCAACTTGAATTTATCATCTGCTATCCATGACATAATGCCTTGCCCTCTGGCAGAAAGCAATGGAACTAACCCCTGAGTGAAGTCTAAGAAAGAAGTCAATCCCCAGTCATATCGTCTAAGAAAGAAGTCAATCCCCATTACATGATGTGCATTGATTATTTAAATTACACTCAATACACAAGCCAAGATCTCACAATAAAATAAAAAGTCATATTTAGACACAAGATTAGTGACTGTGGGGTGCATGTCTAGTGCATAAACAATTATGCCAGAGAAGTTAATTCAAGAAAAACACATTCCTTCAACTCTACCTCCAATATATTGGAAACACTAAAGTCTCCTAAAAAATGCTTAAAACCAATATATAGGAATGAATAATAATGACAAAAGTATAATTTCAGTATAAGGTAGAAATAGAAGAAATGATCTAACAGAAGTCTGGATGATGCATTACTACATAATATACTGTAATGCACAGTATCTGGATGATGCCTCAGACTTCGACAACTTCAATTACTGGAATCCTTAATTTCCTGAGTACTTTTGTATTTTTTGATAAGTCTGAATACTTACAGGTCCAGATCCTTTTTTTTTCTTGATAGATAATGGCTTCTCGAACAAGAATTGGCAGGAAAAATAAAGTGCTTAGTACATTATACGACCCACCTTCAGACGTTTCCTTGTCGAAGGCATCATGCAAGGATCCATTGTCTCAGACAAGTAATGTCCAAGTTCCTACTCCATTAACTCAACCTCTTCAGGTTCCTGCCCCATTATCTCAACCTCAAGCTCAGCCTCAGCCTCAGCTTCAACTTAATTCATCACAAGCAACCACATTGACCCATGAGACCATTCTCAATTCCAACGGTAATCATTTATCTTAATGTTTATGATATAAAATCATCCTAACGTATACATTTAATTGATAGAAATCTCGTTTTTTGTTTATACATTCAATTGATATAAAATCATCCTAATGTCTATAGATTCCCATTCTTTGAAGAGGAAGGGGCGTGGTCTTACAAGAGGCAAGGGCACTGATGATATCGTTAGTGCAGCTGGGAAAATATCATTGGAGATTTCTAAAACAATGGGAAGAGCGATTGGAAATCAGCAAGCACGTTTAGTTAGTGAGTGTGGCTATGTCGTTCGATCATTTGCTCCACTCCGTTACAAAAGATGGATCGACATACCCAATGAAGAGAAAAATAAATTATATGATCGAGTTTTGGTATGTCATAAACAAATTAACGTTTTACAAAATTTTGTTGAATAGTTATTATTTTCCCATAGTTTAATAAATAATTTATTCATATATACACTTTTTCTTTTTTTGGTAGGCAAAGTTCAAGCTTGATTTGACAGTTGAGCATGTCCATAAATGTGTGAACGATACTTTAGCGAGAAGATATCGTGATTATAGATGTAGACTGAAAGAAAAATATTTCAATGAAAAAACATTGGATGAGGCAATAAAGAATTGCCCACCTTTTGTAACTCAAGTTGATTGGGAATGGCTATGTGACTATTGGACTACCCCTGAATTTCAGGTAATTTTTTTTTTCTAAAAATATTTACACTTGTAATATGAATAATCACATAATTTATCCGCCATGAGTTAATTATTTATTTCATATATGAATTAAATGCAGGCACTATCTATGCGTAATGTAGCAAGCCACAACTGCATTAAATATAATCATCGTGGCGGATCAAAATCATTTGTTGCACGTCTTGAAGAAAAGGTAATATTTTCTTTCAAATTTATGGATAAAAATATATTTATGTAACACGATACATATTACTTCAAACAGAGATCAATAACTAAAGACAACGCACAAGGAGAAATAGAACTTTATTATGAGACTCATTATAATGAGAAGAAAGGCTGGGTAAACGATGAAGCGCGAACAAGATATGTAAGTATATTAACAATTTATTCATCGTTATTGAGATTTTATATGTATTCAGTTATTAACATCTCTTCTTCTCTCTCTTTACTTATATATAGGAGATGATGCTTCAGATTAAAGAGCAACCTGTTCCAGATGGATCTGATGCCCCCACTGAACTTGAGATTATGCAACAAGTTTTAGGAAAATCTAGAGGTTACATTAGAGGACTTGGACATGGTCCAAAACCTGCCTCAAACCACTATGTTCATTTGACATCAGTTGATACTGAATCAATAGCCCTTCGAGAGCAAATGCAAAAGCAGGAGCAAGAATTATTGGATATGCGTGCTAAGCTTTCTCAATTTGAGACACTAATGCATAAGTTCGTATCGAGTCAAGGTGGCACGTCTCCACAACAATCTGAACCAGCATCAATAGTTTAGCAATTATGATTTCTTTAATTATTTGTTTTAATTGTGAGACAATTATTTTCCTTTATGGTTTTGTTTGACCGAGTAGTCCTTTTTTGCATGTTATTATATTATGTGATGGAAAGTTTAATCGTATAATGAATTGTTTTTAAATTTTTTTTTGTTTGACTGAGTAGTCCTTTCTACTTACAAAACTCACTCACCTAATCTAGGTATTTATGCACACAAAAGACACAAAAGAGTATAATCTTTACAAGTACTATTTTTTGGTACTTATTTT